>VZRN01001083.1:2591614-2617656 GCA_013397935.1 Dasyornis broadbenti | reverse complement strand
AAAAAAAAAAAAAGACATTTTCTGCCAAAGTTATTTCACAAAAGTTGTTCAATCCCACATTTCCTTTCTTATCTGCCTTGGGCAGAATTCTTAATTTCTACAAGCAGAGTCCAAAGTGGGTTTGGAGGCTCACTGGCACCTCCGGAGCTGTGCAGATCCAACACCTGCCCCTGAAGCCGCCTGTCATTCTCCCCGACGCCACTGACACACTTTCCCTACTTTCCTCTCTTTGTTAACTCATAAAGGGAAGGCTGGGAAGGGAGCAGCTTCTGCTGCAGGCTGGATTCGTTAGGAACGTCCTGACAACGTGGTGCCAAATGAAGGGAGGCACAACTGGTTAAGAAATACGGCCAATATTTTTATATTTTAATGGTGTCGCGCTGCGTATTTTACCTGCGGGAGATGAAAATATTTACAGCCTTTCATGTGTTTACAGCAGGATGTACGTCTTTATCAGAGACTGAGGGGGAAAAATGGGTCTAAAAGGAGAGAAACAAAGGGGGTTTTTGTGAATATGGTCATGTAACAGGACAGTGAAGAACCTGCACCAAACTCAGAGCAAAAAGTATTTGCATGGCATGAATCCAACAACGGTCGGATTTCTGCAGCAGCTTTTCCTTTCTCCTCAGCAGCAATTTCCTTCTATTCCTATGAAAATAAAAATTTTTGAGAAATTCCCATTTCCTCACGTCCTACAGCCCCTCTGCCTTTCTCACTAACAAAGAAAACCAAGTGCCTGTGTGCTTAGCAGCTGCTTGGGTGTTAAATCCTTACCTGCTCCTCTCCCAAAGCCCTTCCAACAAGGGGTTTGCCACATCTGTGTCTCACTGCCAGCAGATTTTCCCAGCATTAAATTGCCACATCCACAAACCACATTGTGTTGACCGTTCCGAAAACTAGACACCTCGCATTGAAAGGTGCATTTATTCACATTTAAAAGATAACCAGAGAAATCACTGACATTAATTTATTTCCCTCAAAGAATTCTTCCCGACCCTGTAAGCGGCAGACCTGGAGTCACGTATGTTTATTCTTACAGCCGGAGGAGCAAAATCCCTTCACAAAGACAAGATATTTAAAATCTCTCCTTCTTAGAGAGGCAGCTTTATTTCAGGCATCTTAAAGAGAAAATCACATTCCCTCCACGGAGTGCTCTGTTAAGAGCCTGGGATGTGGCTGATGCACTGCCCAGACCCCAGCAGTAACTGGAATTTAAGGCTTTTAGCCAACCTGCAGCTTTGTCTACGCTGCAATATTTGGTGGGTTTCTTGTCTAAAACCCCCAAACCTTCACCTTGAGGCTAGTGCTATTATTTTCTCATTTTCTTCATCTAAATGTTGTGCCACAGACAGACACCAGAGCCACCAATTCCCTGAAATCGCTGCCACACCCCCTGCCCTCAGCTACCTCACCAGACCACTCACACGCTAATGGAAGTGTGTGAATACATCATTTAAAAGTGTAAATTCTAGGAAAAGACAGTTCCATACTGGCTTCAGCTAACTATAGTTTCAAATATTTTGTCTTGGTTTGGTAACTTCTAGGAAATTTGTGTGCTCTGATTTTAGCAGAGTTCAGCCCGCCATATTAAACGCGCAAAACTTTTGACTTTTGCACTCGTTCCAAAGCAGAGCTCCCAGCAAATTTGCCTTAAATGGGACAGCTCTAGCGAACTAGAAATTAATCCTCTCCTCTTAAATTCTCACAAGAGTGCAAACATTTTGTGGTAGGTTTCTTGATTACACGAAATCTCCCTAAAGATACTTCATCCTGGAGCTTGAGGAATGACACCACACATCAGATAACGTGGTGGTGTTACAGCCAGAGAAAACAGGTCCAGTAAACTGTCTTCTGATGAATCCACTACCTCAAAAGTCAAATTAAAGATGTGATTTTACAGGAATATGTTTATTCCCCGTATCTTTCTTTCCAAAAAAAGCTTCTTCCTTGAAGTCAAAATCCTTAATCTTGAAGCGAGTCCATGTTTGTGTGCCTAATTCCATAAAATCTCTAAGCTCAGAGCAACCCCAAGTGCAAGGCTGGTTTGACTTTTCCTGCCAGCGTCTGGGATGCAGCAATTCAGCATCGGGAAAGGTAAAAAACACCCACTGGAGCCAGTAGTGACCCTGGCCAGTAAAAGGAGCAACCTGGATAGCAAGAAATCAAGGCCCACAGCCAAGATAACTTCACGTTATTCGATACTGATTCCATATTAAAATCCTCTTTGTTCTACTAAAGTCAAAATGAAATATTTTCATGTATTTTGAGCCTTATTAAAACCTATTCTTCCTTCTTAAAACAAAACTTAATTGAAACCAGCTAGAAGAAGAAAGCTTCATTTATCACGAAGTGACATTTTGTAATTAAAATACAGTTCAGAACAAAATGTTTAACTGCAAAGGCGTGAATTTTCCCTTCTTCACTGTTGCTGCCAACTTGCTATTATTATGAGTGCAGTTAGAACCAGAAAACTGGCTGTTGCTTCTTTTCACTGAAAATTAACTGGAAGGCAAACAGGGATCGTTTGTCTAGAAAAAGACGCCAACTTTTTTTTTGTTGTTGTTTTTTTTTAAGGAGGTAAGGCACGGTGGAGATGCAGCACCATGACCAAACACTGGTTCACGCATGACAGTTAAGAGAATTAAAAACAGCAACAATTCCTTCTCCTTTTTTATTCTGGTTTCCTTGAAGGGTCCATTTTCAGGTCAACTCCTCCTTTACGGAAACAGTTGCTCCGTGTGACTTCCTCTAAGCACACTCACAAGTCCACATCGAGCAGTGACCCCAAAAATCATTCTAGGAAATCTGGGAAGCTGAGTTTCAGTTGCAGGAGGTTAAGAGCAAGAAAGAAGTGTCAGGTTATGGACAGCTGGCTACAAACCTGACCACTCTTAAATTTCTGTATGTGGATCTCTAACAAAAGAATCAGGTTGGTTTTAGAATGGAATCTTTCGGGACTGTAGCCATGAAAATTGTACACGGTGCACATGAGCATTGTCTTTTATACTCACTTCTTGCGCTCAAAATGCTGAAACGGCTCTGCTTGTAATAACTATAAGCTGGAAACCCAAAGCTGATTGGCAAATTTGGGTTATATCAAGTTGTTCATTTCTTTTCCTAAAACAACATTCCAGGTGCTAGGAAATCCTCTGTGTCTATGCCGGCAGCAATAAACACAAACCTTCTCACAGAGGCACAGAAAACGTACAAGAAACTCTTTATTTCTCTAAGCAGAACGAAGATGGAACAATCATTTCCACTGCGCCTTCCACTTTGAGACACCAATAAAAGGAGCAGAATTTGGTTTCAAAACCTGCCAGTGAACTCAGAGTGATGGAAACATTCTTGCTCCCCTCACAAAGTGAGGCTCCCGGGGCTCTGAAGTAGGTTAATACCACGATTACAGCTTTTGCAGAGGTTGGCAATGCTGCTCCAATCTCCTGCTGTACTTAGCAACTGAATGAATAAAAATGCCTCTGGTACAAAGGTTAAGTACATTAAAGAAGAGTCACATGAAGCTTTAGCCACACCTCCATCTGATAGATGAAATAAAAATCTCTAGGATCCAATGGCTCGAGACGCTCAGTAATTCAATGCTTTTGGCACAATCTTCCCATCTCTAATACCACTGATGAGGTTTTTTTAACAAGGGAGCACAAAGAGCCACCTCCAGTCGAACAAAGAATCCCATGCTTCAGCTTAATATAATGAGTGTTGGGATTCACTGCTCTTGGATCCAGTTCCCTTTCTAACTGACGTGTGAAACACCATCATTTGAAGGAATTCCATCAGTTGCAATTCCATTGCAAGCACTGGCCCAGCTGTGCATTCACTGGGACAAGGCTGTTCCAGCTGCACTCCAAACTCTCCCATCTGATGGCTCAATTCCAGATTCAAAGCTGAAATTTTTCATGAAAGGAAAGTGTTTCCCTCAACAGTTTTGACTTAGAGTTCACTTAATACTACTCACTATTAGGCTTGAGCTGAGTAAATGTGTAAATTAATGTTCCTAAGCAGACAAAATTCTGATGAATAGGGACATTTTGATTATGAAATCTCAAACCTCAAAGCCCATCACACACAGCAGATCAAATGAAAATCCTGCTCTAAATGCTGGCAAAGGAAATTTGAAAGGTGATGCACTTGGAATATTTTGCCTTGGTCATAGCAGCATAAGCATATTCATGTTTTCTAGACATGAAAGTCCGGCTGATTAAATACCCACATTCCAGGGATGCTTAGTTTATATAAACAGCACTGCCAAGAGGGAACTGCTTGTGCTATACACTTACTAATTGAGATAATTCACTTCTGAGTATAAAAATACTGAAATGATTGTTTTCAGGAGAAAACACCCAGTTCCTTCTTTCAAGTCTGTTGGTTTTTTTCCCCCCTCACAGACCCCCATTTCCAAACCTTTCCGCTTGTCAGTTCTGAATAACTTAGTTTTAAAAAATGGTATCTAAAGGGTTTTGAGTTTAATGCAGGCCAATAACCTTGAATATTTTAAAGCAGCTAGAAAGAAGCTTAACCACACATTTCAGCTAGTCTAAAGAGACATAATTTGAAAGGTATTTATAGCTAGTGCCTCTTTATTTTCACATCTCAGGCTTTTAGAACCTTTGCTCTAAACCTAAAGGGGAAATTTTCTCCCTTTGAACTGGGTTACTTCAAATGGAAACTTCATTACTAACCTTAGAGAATTCAGTCTCCTCCAAACATCATCTGCTTTGAGAGAAAAAGAAAATCAGCTTGTGTTTGGATATAATTAGTGCGAAATGACAGAAATGACAAAAATCTGGCCTGCAGAGGTTATGGGGCATTAACAAAAGATGGTGTGGTAATAGTTTGGACTTATCTGCTGGAGATCGACTGTGTGGAACAGAGCAAGAGGAAAGGGCAGAATATGAAATGCTGCCCTCACCAAGTTCATCTGATGGTCAGTGAACTCACAAGGGCTTCAAGCTACATTTCTCATGATAACTTCACATTGCTGAAAAAACACATTAAGAGATGCGCCTTTAGTGTCTTTTCCCCCCTTTCGCTCTCTAGCCAGAGCATTCCCCTGCAATCCAGCAGTGGAAAACAAAGTCTCATATTCACCACACAAATTTAATAAAACATGAGAGTCCTCTTTGATAACTTCACACAAAGGTGTAGCTCTGACTTTCTTACTCTTGTGTTGGCCAACAATTCCAAATGAGCCTCCTCGTTATGAAATATTCAAAAGCAGATTAAATGTCGGTATGACGCCCCTGGAAGCTGAACTACGAGTAAAAGGTGAAAAACAACTTGCTTTTCACAACTTCAAGGCTTCCTGTTTCCTCTGTTGTGAACATCTTACCACAAAACTGGACTCCAGTAGCAAACACCAGGTTACTTGTTACAAGTGACATCTTTATATGTCAATCTCAACAGGTGGTCATCAGGCAACAGGAAATACATTTTCCATAGTATGTTTATACAAGTTCTTACTGCACCTTTACATTTGCATTGATCACTTCATTACCAAAAGGACACAAACCTCCCTTCAAAATCTCTTTATTTATTTTTTTTTAAATTATGTTTGTCTTAAAAATAGAGGCGTTTAATACAAAGATAGAAAGTATTTCATATCTACACACGATAATTTTACATACTAAAAATCCAGTATCTGACTGAGCAGTGGACATTTAGCCCCAAGTAATTGGTTCCACCACAAGATTAAAAAAAAAAAAAACCCAAACCCCCTCTTTATCTTCATAATCTTTTCAGTACACCAGTAGTTTATGCATTGAATGGAATATGAGGAATTACTGAATTAAGAAATTACTGTAGAGAGTTTACTAGGTTTTTTAATATATGGAATATATATTTACTTTATCTTTGTTTGCTTAAATGACCATGTCCCTGAAAATGGTTGTGAGATAATTTAAACTGAATGAACAATGAAATTAAGATAAAATCCTGAATGTTTTAAAACAAAAGAAAGGTTCATTGCTACCACAAGATCTAAGCCCAGGATACTTATTTACTTAAATATCTCTATATATAAAAACCGCAGCCATGAACCTACAAATTAGCATTAAAGTGGGATTTCAGGTTGGTAGTACTCTTTTCAGGCTATTTTTGAACACCCAGGCTGTGTTTGTTTCACTGAAGTAAATATCTAGGCCTGAGTGGGACCACCTACACTTGTAACGAACTTGGCCTAAAAATAATTATTATTAATTAGCATTATCCTGGACCTCATTAACTTATGCACAGATGAGCTTCAAAGTATGGGCCTTTCCATCATTTTAGAGTTAGATAATCTCTAATAAACCTCTTCTCAGTGTCATTAAAGATTGTTGATCCCCCTTTGCTCTAACCCTAGGATCATGTTAAGCATCCCTATCTTAACCAGCTCTCAGGCCCTTCTCACCTGATCTCTGTCAAAATAATCCCTCCCAAATCCTGCTCTGACTGCACTCCTGTGAGGCCCTGCACTGATGTCCAGCCATTCAGACCGTTCATTTTAAACTTATTTAAGGGGTATACATGAAAAGCATTTTTTCCAAGATGTAAGGAATTTAGATCTACAGCTTCCATCACTATCCCTGTATGCACATTCAGGTTGGGGTGTCCCGCAGACAAAGCAGGCGGCTCCATCCTGAATGCCAAGCACAGAAAAGCCCCAAATGGAGCACATTCCCTGACCACTGTCCTTCCATTGACTGAGCAGGACAAAGGTCTCCAGGAAACAGCAAGATGAGCTGAGCTCATTAAAAACTGTATGAAAATGTATATCCTGAAGGGATGTTAAATGAGGCTTACACAGGCAACTTTGAGGCTCTGCTTCCTTAGAATTTTAGTGCTTAACCTTATAGCCCCAGCATTTCTTTAATGCAATTAAACAGAGGCATGGATATAATGCATTGCTTTAGCAATAGTCTAGCACAGGGAAAGAAAATAGGGAAGACAGATAAAGAATTCTGTAGGTAGCTTTCATTTTGATCCCCCGTGTCTCCCTAGCACTGCCATCCTTTTGACACAACAGCAGAGCCTGTGTTCTTCCACATCCAGTTTTACTGGGAAAGGCTGGTAATAGATCATTTTTAAAGAGACACTTCAGATAGGTGCATTTTTTAAAAAAAGAACTATAAACCATAAACATCCTACACTAGTAAATACTGCAAACACTAAACACACCAAGGTAACCATGTCAATATTGAACTTAAGCCATGTCTGAGTACAGAGTACACCCAATTTCCCCGGTGCATTTAATTCACTTTATGTGGCTTTGGACATTTGAATTCAATTTAAAACTTACACAGGAAACACAAGGTATAAAAAAGAGATTAGTTCATCCAACTACTACTGGTGTTTTTGCCTTCCACCTAGTTATCAGCACATTATTATGACGTGTGAATATTACCCTCTTATTACTTTGAAGGCAATTTTATATTTAAAAGTGAAATTAATAGCTAACCTCAAAAGACTGCGCTTAATTTCATTTCACTCCCTGAATCATCCTTTTCACTACACAGTTCTTCCTCTAACTAAACTAAGAGCATAAGAGGTGTAATTATAGATCACAGATTAGCTGCTCAGCATTTACTGGTGGTTAAAGCAGGGGAGACATTAAAGTTGACTCCACAAAAAGCTGCTGTTCCTGCCACTTGTAGAAGAGTCTGCTGCGAAATATTAATAGTTCAGAAGTCAAGTCTGGAGCTTTCTGTGCTTTTGGACAACTCTGCAGGATATCCTATGACCACTGAAACCACTGCCAGCAGGATCTGGGAGAGGGAAAAATCGCCCCAGTTCCTGTAGCCCACCAGATTCCATTACCTCCAATGGAAGATCCTGGAAACGTGACCAAGCCAAAGTCTTTGGTTCCACTCCTACTGATTCCTGTGCTGACGGAGCAACAGCTTGTCTGCTCTCCTGACTTCCCCTTCACAAAGCAGACACAAAGCCCAGAGAGACCATCCACCATTCCCACCTTTACTTCAAGCTTGATCTACTTGGAGCAAGGAAAAGCAGTTTTGGGACTCGGCAGCCAAATGACAATCCACCCTTCTTCTCCTGTTTTTAAAATTCTGTTTTACAGCAATAAGTAATGCTCTCTCCAGGAAATGGAAGTGAAAGCTACTCTGTTCTTGTCAGAATAATAATGGATATTGTGTTGGCAACTACTCTCCTGCGCTGCACAGCTGCATAAATAAGAGGAATTGGGAAAAGCCAACAGTACTGGAGTAAATAAAGGGGGTAAACTTGCCAGCTTGCAAGTAAATGTTAACTTGGTTTGGTGTTTCAGCCTGGGCAGAGAGCAGGATAAACACTGGGTCTAAATCAGAAGTGAGTCAACCCCACTGATCCTCATCTCTGGAGAGAGGCTGTGGGGAGAGGCTCTGGCTGTTCTGGAGGCTCAAAGCAGAACTCTTGTAAAATGCTGAGTGTCTTCACACAAGGTTTTACAGCCAGGAAGAGACTGAAAATGGCACTTTAAAGCTCTCAGGTTCAGTTCAGTGCTAACTGAACTGGGATATCAGCTTTGGCCCCACTGCTGTGAGGAGAAAGCAAAATGCCAATGAGCATAAAAGTCACTTATTTTTAAGGACTCCTTCTTTACAGACCCCCATGAACACATTACTTAGTTAAGCAAACTAAATACAGTCACATCTGCAAAACCAACCAAATGTAAAAGTAGAGAAATGCTCTTTTTCCTGGCCTTATACCAACACCAGCTATTACATATAACATACATATAACATACATATAACAACAGCTATTACATATAACAATGTTCGGATAAAAATAATACAAATAGGATGTCATTATTTCTGAGGACATGTTTATCTCTGATTCACTTTCAAGAGAAATGTTAAACACATTCACAGCATCACAGAATAAACTGAGTTGGAAGGGATTCACAAGGATCACCCACTTTACCATTGGACAACCTAAATACATTATATGTGTGTGTATATATATATATATATATAACATTACCTTTATTCTGGATGACCAATAATGTCCATATTGATCCTACAGACAGAAGCATATATGAGGATCACAGCCACATCCTTTTTTCACTCTTGAGGAGCACAGTGAACGTCTGCCCTGACATATTTATCACAAGACATCTGAGCCTATTACTTGGCCAAATTCCCTACATATTTCTTTGAGCTCTGGAAGAGGAATATACCACAAAGTATGAATGAAGGGCTTACAAGTTCTGTGCCAGTATTTTAAAATGCTCCTCATTTTGTGGGGAAGTTTCTCTTAACCGTAAGTGGTCAGTGTTCTGTGGCATTAAAGATGAAGGAGACAGTTATTTTTCAACTAAAGTTTTTATGACTAGTATATATTTATCTCAATGAACACTTCTGATTCAGGCTGCTTAAACACAGAAACCCAGCCCTCCATGTGTCTGTTAACTTGTACATTCCTCCACAGTTTTTTTTTTCCCACAAGCTTATTAATGAAATTGCTGTGATATCAACACTGAGAGTGTGAGACATTGGATAAAGCACACAATTAGAAATAGGATCCTCAGATTACACACCAAGCTCCGCCCTGATTTGGGCTGTAATTTCTGAAGAGTAATTGACAGATCAGCACCGGTATTTGATGCAAAGATCTAACCACTTTTGAAAAAAAAATTACATTCCCCCCATATGTACAAAGGTCAAGAAAGCTCATGATTTTCCATAAACTACATAAGATTATATAAAATTGGAGGAATTTTCCCCAGTAATATGAAAAAGTATGTACTGCAATAATGTGGACATCAATGCTAAGTGTTATCTGTTTATTTCAGAGAAAATTAGTGAGTAATTTAATGCTAGGATCAAGCTAATATTCCAAATTTACTTGCCTTTGATATCCCTTCAGCAAAATGGGAGCAGTTATCAGCACAGCTGATACCTCTAATCTGTATTATACACTGAGTAACACTTTACTGCATTTTATGGGAAATTCTGCAAGTAATAATAATGTTGATGGAAAAGGCAAAATGTTTCAGAAAATTACAAATGCTCAAATGCACGTAGTGCAACATGCTGACAGAAGTGTTACTCATTAATATTTATTAGGCAGGCAAATATCTTTGGATGAAGAATGCTACAAAAACATTATCATCATCAACATGCTTGTCCCTGTAGAGTATTTCTCTGCGAGCCATGTTAGGAAACTTCTACTAATCCAAACCTCTGGAGGTATTTTAGCTACTAATCTGGATGAATTAGGTCACTCCTGCTCAGTTATTCATTACATGATGGAATTTTCTTCCCTGAACTCTCTAAACAAAACTTTCCATTTACAAAAGTTCCAACGTGAATTTTGCAATTTTGCTGAGAGTCTTTTCAGCGACTGCAAGAAGAGAACAAGTTTCCTTGGGAATGAATTTATTTGCCTGTTTAGAAGCTCCACCTCCGTATCAGCCCCAGCTCCACTTTCTCTGAATTTCAACCAAATCTCAGAGGTAGTTTTAGACCATAAGAGGATGAAGCCAGGAACAAGGTACAGCACAGGATGCACAGGTGATGCTCACAGCAGGTTTCCCAGTGCAGAGCCAGCCTTGGAGCACAAGGAACACTCACCTGTATTTATGGACTGCTGTATGACTCAAATCCTCTCTGGAATATGCATTACACTAAGCTCCTAATTACAATTGTAAACCAAAATGCTTTGATGACTGTTAAAACATTGAGAAATGACAACAGAAGCTCTCAAGAAACATTATTCTTAATATTCACCCAACTATTGACTCCTCTGCTGAGGAGCAGCAAAGTAACACAAGCCCCAACCTTAGTTTAGGCAGATTTCCCTCAATTAAAAACAACAGTAAACATCACATCTGCAACAAGAGACAACATCCATCACCCCCAAAGAATCCTTCAATTAACAACCACAGACCCCCTTTGGTACGTGGCATTTAAAACAGAATTCATGAGCTCTCTAATTGATGATAGGTTATTGGATAACCCTTGTTAATTATAGCTACACAATGTCAAAATTAATGATTTTCCCATCCCCTTTCAACTTGAGAATGAATTCATAACTTATATCAAGACACAAAAGACGTGCAATTAATATTGTCAGTAATCATTTCACAAAAGAGATTTGTTAAAGGCAGGCACGTGGACACAATTAGTGTATCAATTAATGTTGCTGTTACTTGATCTATAAATTATTGAAAAACTCATAGCTACCGCAAGGAAACAAAGCAAATCTGCTCCAAGTCAATGAAAGATGCTCCTGACTGTGCTCATTACTTTTAGATCAAATTTGAGTTTTGCTGGATTCCACGAATCTTAGCTACATAACCAGAAAAGTAAATGAACCTGTACCAATGTGACATCTTGAAATGCCTCATTGCAGTGATGATGCTTTAATTGTTGTTAGTTGATCACAAAGCTGAAAAAAAAGTTAATTCATTAAAAATCCACCTTCATTGTTCAGTGCACTTATTAATTTAAATTGAAGTTCTGGAAACTGGAAACTCTGAAATCTGGAAACAAAGATGCAAAAACTGATTGCCGGGAGTCAGCAAAATTGTAACTTTTATAGCAATCAGAAACCTCCATTGCACTCTCAACTTTAGCAATGATTAGTGCAAAGACTAGATTCAAATGAGGTCAAAGAAGCCCGAAACAGGACTTGAGTAGCATTAGGCACCTCTGATGGAAACTGACAATGACAAAACATAACCTCGTTTAAAGGCTTGCTAGCCCCAAAGGCTTTTAAACTAACTAGGTAGCTCCTGTTTGATCTTAGTCTGACTACAGTTTTGCTCCTGGGGGTGCAAAGGTTTTCCTTTAGACAGTCAGACAGACCCCAGCCTCTCATTAGTGGTTAAAAGAGCCAGGAAATAGATGTGACTCTGCCAGAGGCCCAATCCACACGCGAACGGTCCCGCAGCCACTGCGTTCCTTCTGATCAGCAGTCAAGAGAGATAAAATAGGACAGTTAAGCTTTTTGCCATCCTGATCCCAAGAGGATCAGACTCAGATCTCCCAGGACCAAGCCAGCCCCGCCACGCAAACCCCCTGGTGTAAATTCCTCACCTGGCATGAACCAGCCCGCCACGCGGAGCCCGATCTCGCTCTCCCTCCTGGAGCACAACTTGGGCACTTGGATGTCCATCCAGCCAGGACCCTGTGCCCAGCTCAGGGCGAGGAGAAGACATCCAGCTCCAGCAGAGCACGTCCCACCCTCCCTGAATGTCCCGTTCCTACAGGCTGGGTACAGCAATCCCTGGCTTGGCGTCCTGCCTGCTCCGAGCGCTGCTTCCAGATGCCACGTGCTTCCCACACACTCAGTGAAACCCATTAAACACGGGAACCTCACCCAAGGGGACCCCCGAGCATCAACGATGCTGATGCTGATTGTCAACATGCCCGAGCTCCTCTCTGTACTTGCTTCCATTCTTTATAAGGCCCTGTCATTTTGAAAATCGACTCAGGAGTCTTACTGTGGGGGATGCAATGAGAGATGGAATTGCACAGCAAGCCCCAAGCTTCGGATAGAAAAATTACAGAATTTAAGTGCAAGAGGAAGAGATTAAATCTCTAGAAAAGTCTCCTGGCCTCTCCCAAGCAGACAGAGATGAGCACTGAAATTTGGTAGCCTGGCTCGCTTCTTCACTGACCTCCCATTTCAGTTTTTCTGTTCAGCTAATTTGGCAAGAAGGGATTTTCCCAGGCATTTATCAGTGTGAATTCAACATCAATGCAACACATTTCCCCCAGAGAGGTTCCTAAATCAATTTTAATTCCGATAGGCTCAAGTAAATGTTTTCAATTTGATTCAATAATCTATACGCACTTATAAAAAGGCTTTTCCCCCATGTACTACAAGACAAACATGGTTTATGATTCTAACAACTCTGGCTAATAAAAAATTCTAAATTCCTACCCTGAATGATACCAACACACAATTTTTATTCACTTCTTAATGAACCAAATGACATAAACAAATGAAATAAAATCAGCATTTAAGAGCATTAGCTCTGTCATTAATTCTCTAAATGCTTCTTTTAAAAAACACGTGACTTTTGGCAAACTCACAAAAAACCCCCAATTATATCACAAAAAAAGTCCTCAAATTGAGCTTTCTAAATCTCCTGAGAATTTTTCACGATTTCCACTTAGACAGCAACATGAAACTTCTCCAGGATGTCTTTTACAATGTGAGCAAGTTCTCAAAAAAGACAATTACAAGGAAGTTACTGGCTGGGATCACCAAGAGTGGCATGAAGATTAGGGCTGGAGGTGGTGGATGGCAGAAATATAATCTCCTCTAATAACACCCAATGCACCGTAAGCCTGTAAAATGGAATAAACTGTAGGAAGGAGGCCTCTGGAGATCAGGGTGAACCACAGGTCCTCAAGGGACAAGGAGCTTCATAGCACAGGGAGGAAAAAGTGACAATCTGCAGAGCAAGGGAGGGGCCTGGCTCACTTCTGTTCCCATAAACTGTATTTCCCAGTCAGTTAAAATTCCAACCCCTCTGCCAGGAGCATGACCAGGAAGAGTTTCTAGAGCCCATCGAACCCTGAATCCATCAGATCAATATGGACAGAATACAAGGCAAAACTGGCGCTTGATTTTTCAGTAGCCTGGTTTTTGAGATTATCCAGGGTGATAACGTTAACATACCAAATTACAGTCTGATATGATCCTGTAAATATTGACGCTACCTACAACACATGAGAGCTCCTCAGCTGCGATTCTGTGCAAACAGCAGCTTCTGAGAGGGTTTTGCATTTAAGTTCTTGTCCTAAGTGCAGTGACAACCCTTCAGTGCTGGAACAGGGCATAAACCAGCTCAGATGACAGTGGAGACACTGCAGAGCTGGCTGGGACTAGAAAGCTGCAAAAACACTCTGCCTAGAGAAAAATGTTTCAAAGAGAGCTGCTTTGCATGTGTCCACAGAAAGAGTTTTGTTGTGTCCCCAGCACACCAAAGAAACATTTGGTAAAATCTTTGCACGACTTCTGTCATTTGTCCCACCTGCAGCACAAATCAAACGATTTCCCTGTTGCTACAAAGTCAGTAGTCTGGGCAACAGAGCCGAAAAGTAAGGTATGAAGTTATGAGAAACCCTCAAGGAACTTGAAGCACACATTCCACCCCTCTGGCAGGGAGTTAGTCCATCCCAGCAGCAAGACTTTGCATTCATACTCACTAAATAACATTAGACTCCTCCTGGACTTTTCTTCTAACCTGTCCAGGTTATTAAATTGTTCACTAATGACATTACAGAGGCTTTAACTCAAGGCAGGCACTATTAGCACAAATGCAGTAGTCACCCGAATAACCATAGTTTTCTTTCTGGCCATTGTACTTCAACAAGAAGAGCTGCTTGCACTTACCTGACGCTTTATCATGTTTTATACCTATACACCTTACAAACCCTATAAATTAAGCTTTGTTTTATTCCAAGACTTCGAATAAGGACCACTACCTTACAAGATGCTCATTAGATAAAGACAGAGCCAAAGATTTAGCTGGCGCTACGCAGAAGACTTAGGCTGAGATGAGGGAAGAATCCTGTCCTGTGCTCTACCTCCACACTAATCCTCATGCCCTTCCTGTCACCCCAGAGCTCCAGTGTGGGATATGTGGGACAGACATTCCATGCAGTGCTGGGTGCTGCAGGAAGGCAGGAGAACCACCAAACCAGTGGGTAACACAGCAGAAGAGGCCTGTCCCTGCTCTGGATGGAGATGGATATATGGCTCTTCCAGAAGTACAAAAAACACTTGCAAACACTAGAGCAGAAATTTCTGTTTATAAAGCAAAGAGTGATTCCTTGGGAATACTCACTTCCATTGGACAATCAAACTCATTGATTAGCAACATCAGAAACTTCATGTTAGCACTTGCTACCTGTCACTGCTCGCAGTTAATGAACTTGGGGAAAAAAAAGAAAGAAAAAAAATCCCCGTTTTTCACGTGTCCATCATTCACACTATGCAGAGGAGGCCTCCTTTGTTGGAATACAGGCAAGTGCATACAACTCAATGACAAGTAAATGAGCACACCAAGTTTCTTTTGACTCTCATTATGTGGGATTTGAATAGCAAACAGTGTGTGCATTGTGTACCTTGTCTGTGCAAAGCATTCGCGGCTCCCAGCCCTGGGATAGCTGATGGGCTCGGATGCACTCACACTGCACAGGCAGCACTGAGCAAGGATAGTCCCGGGGATGTGCCACTGCCATTGCCTGGCCCTTCCAGCTCTCCAGACACCCCAATCACTGCCACACAACACATTTTATACTCCCCCTCAGCACTGAAGGTAATTCTCAGAACTTCCGTTTAGGGGATGGAATCAGATTTTGGGCAGAGAAGCGTTCAGTTATTGTGATTTATGGAAATGTTTTTAGAAGATGGATGCTGAGTACTTTATTAACATAAACGTCAAGTTCCTAAAAGAGTTGTTTGCTGGTTTCAAAGTTTCGGCCTCCAGCAGAAGAAATAACATAGGAGACACACATCAAAAAGATGTTATCCATATTGCAAAGAAATGACATTTTTTAATTTCCTGCCTGCCCTCAAAAACTGAATGATCACACAAGCAAACCACTTTATTTGCCTTAAACATCTTAGATCACATTCTCATGACATCAAAGTTCCCTTTCTCTGCCTTTCCAAACTCCAGCTTTTTTATCTTAAATGAATCATTTTTCATTTGTGAGTGTAGGCCTAGAGCAGTCATAAGGTTTTTAAACCATCTTCCCAAACAAACACTTGACATTTTTTAATTGCTGTGTCTTCCACAAACTCTAGGATAAAGATTTTCTTCTACAAAAGCTAAAGTGAATACAAGGCCTTAGTAAATGTTTTGGTAGAACTGCTGCAGTAAATGGTACAACTGCCTCAAAGTTCAAGTTATCTATGAGTAAAATCTGCATGATACTTATATGAGCAAAAATGAGATTTTTTGTTTGTTTGTTTTAGAAAAGTGTAAAAAACCCTCAAAAGTAAATGGCTAAATTTACACACCCACCGAAACAAACAGAATGACAAACTCCAGAGCCCACATGAACATCCAGATCTTGCTCTGTCAAGTATTAAAACTATTAAGTACGATTTTCTTTTTGTTTTACTTTTTTATTTGAGTAATTCATATCAAATCGGTTTTCAACCTCAATTTCATGTCTAGATTTAAAAAAAATAACCAGATATGGCTGCTCAGAACAACGTGAGCTACCACTAAAACTCAAGGTCTTGGGTTCCAAGTTCATCGGTATTTAAAATCATAAAGCAATAAAAACACTACTAAAAATCTAAGGATAAAAACCCCTACTAAAAAACTTTAAGTAAGCATAAGCACCAAATTGATGTGGTCCCATTTCTCACACTTATCACTCCAGCGAACTGCTCTAGAGTCAGGCAAAATTGTAAATACGAATATGAACTCATCCAATCCATAGTTTCTCCTTATTCTTGAGTTTTCCTCCTCCTCGTTTGTATTTCCTTCACCAGATTACAATTAATCTCTCCAGAGATTGCTACTGATTTCTCTAACTTCACAAAGTGTCAATAAAATTCAAACTCCAGTAACTGAATGTGCATTTAAGCTCTGGTTAGTTCAAAACAAAGTAGAGAAAAAGAAAAACCATTAGAAGAAAACGTATTTATCAGCAGAGGAAAAAAGTGATCTTTTGTTGCGTAATTTTAAGAATTGTATTTCTCTTTGTGAACCATAAATAATATGCAAGTTTTTTCTCACATTTCAGATATATTTCAATAAGATATATTTTTAATGTCAGAGAATCAAACCCCATATTTCTGTACCAGCCTTCCACTGAATTTAACAAATCCCACTTTCACTGAGCACACAGACAACAGAAGAGCCACAGATGTGCCAACGCTGGCTGATGTAGGAGCTGATTAACGTACAAAACACACACAAATAAAGAGAAATGAGTCACTACCTTTCTTTTTGGAGTCTTTCTTTGTGCTGGTTTTAACAGCCACTTGAAGTTCTGTCTCAGTTGACATCCTATATCCTTAGTCCTCTTCACACAGATCCAGGATCTCGGTCAGGCTCATTTAGAACGTCTCTCCAAGAGAATAATTTAGCCTTTCAGATACTATAACCCAAACAGTTCATCTCATTCACTCCTTTCGAGTGCTGTTAAGGAAGGAAACAAAAAGGAACAGTCATTTTCTGGGTTTAAAACATAAAAGGAGAACAAAAAAGCCAAACCACTGCAAGGGAGGAACATATGAAGTTGTCCATCTACAGAGCCAGTTGTCCACGATTTTAGATGCTTAAACAGTTACCTGTGACTACCTTGAACATCTGTATTTGAGACGTTTTGGCACATCTGAGGTGCCTTCATAGCCTACAGACACTGCTCAGGGTGTACAGGAGACCAGCATTTCTGGACCAACAGCTGGAGAACAAAGACTACAATGCAGGAGGCAGCTGGAAATGTCACCAAAAGCAAAAAAATCTGCAAGGACTCAATTCTTAAATGCACCGATTCCATATTGCCGGATAGTAAGTACAGATTTTTACTCCTCCAATGCTCTTTCAGTGCTTTCATTCTCTTACTTGAACAAAGACAAATGAAAAATGTATTCATTGCTCATGCTGAGAACATCATACTTTGCCACTCCTCTTGCTTATGATAATGTTTCCAGTATAAAAGAATCTGTCTCCACGCAAACAAAGCTGTAATTTGAACACCCTTCTAGTAATTGTTCTTGCAAAGATCTCCGAAAATACTTAATTAAACCCATGAAATCTAAATGGGATAGGTGCAAAAAGGTAACATTTAGGGAGAAAGCTACAGCTTTACATGATGTGTATTTGTTGGGGACAAAAGTGCAACAGCTGTGAACCCACAGCAGGAATGTGCTGGAGCAGGATGAGGGAGGCAGGACTGAGGATGTCAGGACTCTGGAGGGAAGGAATACGCAAAGAATAAGCATCTAAGCAAAAAAAAAAAAACAAAAAAAAAAAAAACCCACTGTTCCAATTCTTACTGCTGGTCCTTCTTGCTTTGAGGGATGAACCACGTACTTCAGCCAGTCTGTCGAGGGCAGAGGACCAGACTGTCCTGAAGCCATTTGTCAGGATGGGCCCTCACCAAATGCATCTTCTTACTGCCTTTTCTTTTTGTGAGAAAGTTCTCATTATTAGCACAATTACAGAGAAGTCCATCTGGCCTGTCTGAACAGCTGCCCACTTATTAAATAAGCATTTAATAAAGATATTAACCCAGACTATCAGCTGGTTAGATGGCCAGAGATTAACTGCAGTTAGAGTTTTTTACTAATGTCCCTTCTTTGTCATTTAAGGAAGTAACAGACTGCAAACACTGGAATAATTTTGACACTTTAAATCACTTTTCACAGTAAGGGCTGTGAAGCCACCAGTACTTTCAAACCCAGGCTCTTTTAACATTTTAAAATGCTTCAGTAACATTACACTGCCATGCACTGTCTGAAGTGATTTAATATTGCTGAAGTGTGTCAGGGGCTTTCTTTAATAAGCTCTTCAAATCTGTCTGTGTATTATAGAATATTCAAAGATAGCTTTTCAAAATCTGCTGAACTGATTTTGAAATACGAAATTCCCTGTTCCCCCTCTATGGAATCTGAATAAGCGCCGAGTGGCAAAAAAAAAAAAAAGAAAAGGAGGAAAAATAAAGCGGCGCACAAATTGAAGTTGCAGTGCTTGCTAAATACACCTGCTCGGTGTAACAGACTTGAATACACCAAGAGCATCTTGATGAATGCTCTTAGCTGAGAAAAGAGCGGCAAAGGACAAAGCAAATGAAGGCTGATCACAGAGGGAAAAGGAGTAACAGCTCCAAAAGTGGCGCTCCCAGGATCCAAGCAGTCTCTGGCCAGGTCCATGGCCAGGGAGATGCCTCTCCCCAAGCACGGCTGCTCGGAGCAGCGCTGGGGAGAACGCCCTCACCCGCCTCACTCACGCTTCAAATCCCCCCACGAGCAGGGAGAGAAGCTCTGTGCACAACAGATGTCCCTCACAACCCCCATCTCCTTCCCCTCCCCCTGTGCACAACCCAATTTAATAATATTTAGTTTTACAGCACAGTGGGGATGCATCAGCCTTTACAGCTCAATGGCACTTACTTAAAGCATCTCTCAAGTCACAGCTGGATTGACAGTTTATTTTTCCAGAATTTGGATTTATATTTACCTAAAGGTTAACTGCATAACTCTACAAGGAGCGCTAACACGAACCACTTCACAAAAGGGAAATGTTTATAATAGGTCCATTTATTAAAAAAATAAATTAAAAATAAATACCACATACCCCCAGGGTCCATAGTTAAGCAAGTTTTAAAGTCTTAGAAGACCATTGTGGCTACAAAGCACCAGGAATGTCATCTCCTGTTGTCAGCTATTTCCAACACGATGGCTGAAATAGTAGCATCTGAATGGCACTGAATATTTTAAAGTAACAACATATGACTGCTATCTCATTTGAAACTCTCCAGAAAAGCTATATCCCCTCGAGGCTATCCCAGTGAGTAATATTTTTTAAAATAAATGCATGTCTGTTTTTGGACAGGTTCACATATTGATTTACTTTCAAACCTAATCAGGTCATACTCTCGCAGGCTCATAGATCCTTGAATAAAGTAATAGGTATCTTTGTAAAGGAGCACATAAACATCTGTCAGACACAAGCTATAGCTCAAACTGAATTTGCTACAGAGACAATTCCTCCAAAAGTGTAGGTCTTTATGTAAGCCACATTAGTAAACTTTCATGCACTGTCCATATTTCAGCCGTTTATTACCCAGATGAGAATGGCAGTCAATCTGCTCCTCACCGCAACAGCTTTTATTGTCTCCTCCAATCTAGGTCACCGTTGTTAAATACTACAGCCTCCCAACTGTGGGAAGTACTGCAGCATGTGTTTTATCAATGAGATGCTATTTTCTTTGATCAGTTCTGCCACATTTCTCTCCCTGCTCTAAAGACAAAATTTTGTTAGCTGCGTTTCCAAAAAAAAAAAAAAATAAAAAAATCAATCATCTTACACATATCCATCCACTCTAACGATCTTGTGTGCCTTGTTACTGCTCCAGCTATTGCAGTGTTATGTGCATGCCTCAGCTTTTCCTAAAGAGGATTCTGAGCTCTTCGTTTTAACAAAATACTGACATTTTCTGTGGCCTTATTAAGTGGCTACAGCAGGAACACAATCAGCGCATTCTGGAATTAACTGGCTTTTAATTCCAAGAGAAGTTCTTAAGCCTGCATTCCCTATTACCCCTACGCCAGCATAAAACCTAAAGCCTTAGCAAAGAAATATTTTTGTACATTCACTTTGCAGTTAGGATTAACACAGGTTGGACCCTTTATGCACGGGAAAATTAGTCCCAAGCTCCACTCGCCTCCCCCACACATCTGTGAAACAACAATTTCTGTCAAATCATTTGTCTTTGCCGCCACGCTTGAGCGAGCATGAAGGGGTTATTAGGAGACTTCCCCTGGCCCAAGTTATGAAGGAGGTCAGACAAGATGATCATAATACTTCCCCTCTGGCTTTCAAATACATGAATTAATTAATTTTCTTCAGGGCTTCAAAACTTAAGAAGTTCCCTCCCCTGAAACCAGTTTCCATCTGCTTATGTAAAAGAAAAGCAGTCTTAGAAAGGATTTGTAACTAAGCCCTGGCATTCCCTAGGTATTTAAGTTCTCCACAGCCCCAAAGTGGGATTTGACAAGAGGATGGTACCTCCCAAACCCTGGTTTCACAAACAAAAGCCATGCTCCCATCCTTGGCTCTTGCTTTTCTGCCTCTGGAGTCTTGCAATGCATTTTTGTCTCCTCCAAAGCACCCAACATAATCATGTTGATGCCCGTGGTTTTATTAAGTGTTAAACAAAGCCCAAACATATTAAAAGGGCAAAATATAAGTGAAAAGTGCCGTGATCCTGGAAAATAAAAACCAGTTCAAGGGTAAGGGTCTGCAATCCAGGGAGCAAATCTTACTCATCCACTTCCCACCTGACCACAAAGCCTAAGACAGAGAACAGCACTGGGACCACACACAAACAGACGACAGAAAACCCATCCTTGCCACCAGTGCTCTTTATTCCCTCCAGGGAGAGGGGCCAGGAAATCCTCTGGTGCTGCTCACACTATTTTGTACTCATCAGCTCATTTCCCCAATGGTCAGGGCTGGAACATCAGAGTATTCATCTGTCACAGCAGGCACTGCGCTATTTCCGAACGGGAACCCAGGGGACTGATCCAAAACCCACTGATACACCGCAGTTAACAGGGCCTGTAAGGAAGAACCAGGAAAGGAGGAAGGCGAGGTAAAAGAGAGCTTAAGATACCGACAGAGAGAAAAAATGGAGGAGGAAGCAAAAGCAAACAGGAGAGCTGTCAGTGACACTTCATTACAGCAAATTCCGTAACGTGTTTAGCAGCAAAATCTAAACCAGACCACGCACTGAAATTCTGGCTACCCTGCAACAGAAAACAATCTCTGTTAAATGGGTCACGGGTCAGTCCCTCTCCTCCATTTTTGCCATTTGCCCCCAGAACAGCAGAGTGCACTGTTGATAGTGACAAAGCCAAAAGACTCTTGTATGGCTTTCCGTACAAGAGTCCTTTTCCCTGCCATTTCTTTATGGTATTTCTGCAGCCTGTACAGGTGCAAGGAATGTCACTGTTCACATGCACAAACTGAGATGCTACACAAACACTTATTCCCCTACAAAGCCTCCTCTGGAACCCAGCACCCTTTGTCTCCCACCACCTCCCTAACTTGCAAAGACTCACAATGGCCTCCAGATCTCGTACTCAGTTTTGTTCGCTCTGCAATGGGCATGTACTTCCTTCCACTACTGATTTTCTATACACTAAGATAAAGGAAGGAGTTTTATGTGCTTTATTCAGCTTTCTGTACTAAGTCCGTAGCTCTTTCAGAACGACGCTTCCCAAATAACCATTTTTAATTCTTCCAATATCAGACAAGTACTTAGTACTCAAACCAGAGCATTTAATTTCTCTCTGTATTTAACTGCTGTAGTTGACTGCATTCATAAAATACTTCTCTTATCTCCTGAAAACAAGAAGCTCTTTTTTTTTAACAAAATCCTACATGTAACTAAGGCCAGTAACATATTTTATTAATTTTATTGTGGTTTAAACGATGCTTCATTCTGCCCCTAGGGCACCTTTCAGGCATGTCACCCAGTTTCTCAGATGGGGTAAACAGCACCACTGAAGTTGATTCACCAGTGGAAGAGCATCTTGGCAAAAAAACCTGACCTATAAAATATTTCTAAAGTAAGATTTTTATTAGTATTCCAATGACAGCAGGAATAATTACTGAAATTCCTCCTGGAAATCACTCCATGTAGTGGTGAATAGTGCACTCCACTCCACCAATTATTCACCAGAAGTGCTGTGAATTTTCTACTCACAGAAAATGCTGACCGGATTAAAAAGAAGCTTTTCAAAGGAATGAATTGATTTCATCAACATTTTTAATGGGAAATTACTAACATTTCATTTTAATATTACAGTTTCCATTTTATATTATACAGGGCAGCATTCATGCAACAAAGGCAAAATAGAAGACATGGACTTGCTTGAACAGAATTTTTGAAATACTCAATCCAGTTGGATTCAGGAAAAACTGCATCTCCTCTGCCCATGGAGCAGGGAATGCAACTCCAGCTCAGAGAGTGGAAAACCAGGAACAACCCCTGTGTGCTGGGGGTACAGATACAGCACTCATTGTTCTTTTAAGTGGACTTTCTGACTCAGAAACTCCACTCAGAGTGCTTTTGTAAGCTTTTGCAGGGTATCACATCAAAGAGGAGCAGGCTTAAAATCTTCACATCATTCCTCTGATACCACATTAGCAGATAACAGAGGAAATCATTCCGATGGGACTAGAGATTCCCTGTGCTCAGTGAAACTGAATTACCTAATGCTTTTCCTCTATGAATTGCATTACTCCAAGACTTTACTACTCCCAGATTACCACAACGCTGACCCTGGAGCAGAAAAGAGAAAGAATTTCTGATAAGGCTGTGCAAGAACAAATGAGAGACCGAAGTCACAAGTGCTCCAAAGCCAGGCAACCCGAGCCCCAGCAGCAGAAACTGCCTCACCTCCACCGCAGTCAATAGAGTCACAGCAGCCCAAAATCAATAGTGGCGCATTTGACTTCTACTGGCGCAACTCCATTGATTTTAATGGAGTTGGAGTTACACCAATTTTATGCTGGTGTATCTGCATTAGTGTCACAGAAACGATGCCGGCGTGACTGATGTAAACAACAGCAGACCAACCAACCCCTCCATGGCTAAAAGTCAAGGTTGTTAACTCCAAAGCCACGAGAAAATGCAGATCTGTACATTACCAAAGCAGGGCCTTTGGAATTTATTTTTGCAAAGCAGAAGAACGGCTCTTTAGTGATCCTCCCGACACCAGAGAAATGGAGACTAAGAAGGCAAAAAGGACAAAGTACACAGTTGGGATCACAGTATTCTGTAATTAGAGCTGTTAAATGATTACTAAAGTGCAGTGGTGCAATCATCACACCGAAGGAAAGGGAGAAGAGTGCAGTCAGGAGCATCACGCGGGAGAAGGTAAAAGCAATGTCAGACACCACGTTTCATATTGAAATGCAAATTCCTCACAATCAGAATCTTCTAACTGGAAGAAAAGGTTATGGAATTAAATATTTCGCATCCTGGACAGCTCAGCATGTTTTTAAGTGACACAGTAAGTTGAAGGAAACTTGCTCAACTCCTGTCCTTCACAGAAATATCCTAATTCAGCTCTACTTTTTGTTTCATTTCAGGATCATTTTCTTAATATTTCAAGTGAGACTGAACTGGCCTTCTCATTCATCTCCTACGAAATAACAACACTATACCTACACGAGATCTAACATAAGCTATACTTTGAAATCTGAAGTAAAGCTTGGAGTGATGCCTTACAGCGACCTTAAAGGATGTGAATTTTGTACCGACTTTTCCAGGTCCCTTTGAGATTGTTCAGTCACACGAGTTGACCTGTACGTTGTGCCCTTCCATTCTCTGAAGCTTCCTGACATTACAGCAAAGCAAAGCAAAGCTTCCTAATGCCAACAACAGCAAAAAGCCCCTGTGCCAGGATCTTTATTCACTGCTATTTTTCAGCACTCAGCCCTTGTTCCTGACAGTTAAGTATTAGGGAAAGTGATCAAAGGAATTCACCTTGCTGGAAATGGACTTTTGTTTGATTACATCAAACTCAACCACCTGACTTCTACCAAAGCTCATTGTCTAGCACAGCAAAGGGGGAAAAGCAGAAAGTTTTTGGGACTGTAAGTTTGAATTCACATAAACAGGCAATAACTACTTTTGCATTCTTGCTCCACAACTGACAAATATCAATATTTTAAATTGTTTGGTAAGCAGGTGACCTAAGTGTGGCATTCCGGAACCTGAAGGGAACCTACAAGAAAGATGGAGAGAGACTTTTTACAAGGACGTTTAGTGACAGGACAATGGGGTACAGCTTCAAACTGAAAGAGTGCAGGTTTAGATCAGAGATTAGGAAAAAATTCCTCCCTGTGAGGATGGGGAAGCCCTGACGCAGGTTGCCCAGAGCAGCTGTGGCTGCCCCATCCCTGAATTGTCCAAGGCCAGGTTGGGCAAGGCTTGGAGCAACCGGGAATAGTGGAAGGTGTCCCTGCCATGGCAGGGAGTTGAAACTCAATGAGCTTTAAGGTCCCTTCCACATCAGGCCACTCTGTGATTCTACAGTGACTTTTAGCTGCAGAAATACTTTTGAGCATTCCACTTAAATAGTCTGGTCTTCAAATCACTCCTGCAGGCAATCCCACAGGACTGCTGGGACTAATAGCAGACAGCCACCTGCATGATACCAAACAGAAGTATTTGAGGACAGCTGCTATATTTTACTGGAGAAATTTCAAATGAATAATTTTCTTGGACTCACTTATGTGTTCTCATCTCATTTGTATCTGATTAGGTTATCCACTGCTCCACAAATGCCTCTGCTTTCTCTCAGTAGGAATATTAACCATTTTCAAAGGGAGGAAGCCCCTTCCCTAAGAAGTTTCCATGCATTTTCTAGTTTTGGGGAAGATTCAGCAGCCTTTCTGAATAATAGCAGACGGTGCTCTTCCCACAATTGGAAAGTAAAGCAAAAACAAAGCCACGTGACAATCTGACCCTTGGAACTGTGAGGGCCAGGCGTTGTTTGCTGTATCACAATTCCATGGAGTGAGACATCCGTACAGGCTCCCCACTGTGACGGAACTCGAGAGGTCTACGTGACCACATCACACACAGGATCAAAGCCCGGGTGATCAGGTTAGGGATCCTGAGAAAGGAATCACTTACAGGAAAAAGAAAACTCAAACCATTGCCAGGCTAACATTTCAGCAAAAAAAAAAAAAAAAAAGTGTTTGATTATTCAGATGGGGAACTCGTAAGCAGTTAAACAAGTATAAGGACCTGCATGAGTGGTAACACATCAGAAAATAATGCTTATTTTCAAAACGTTTTTAAAAATCACCCAGTAGTGCGCAGTGAGGAACCATTCACCTTCTACTGTCATGCTACAGTTTATTCTCTCTTGGAAGCAATTACAGGACAAATGCCAAGCTACAGAAGGTATTTTTCCAGCAGCAGCATCTGGCTTCTTGGCAGACTCCTCAGGCAATTTTATTGGAAGCTTTAGAGATGCTGTTGGGTCAGTCCTAGTTATATTGCTTTGGAACTGTCTGGCAGATTCTTCTTCCTAGATGTCATAATCCTTCTGATTTACCTTGAAGGAATTACCACACTTTTCTCCATTTCAAAAACAGTTGACCTGCGAGGCATTTCGGGGCTGCCTACAGAGACACAGTAAAAGTCACTGGTGTAAATCTGTGTGCCTTTGAACCAGCAGCATTTCAGCACTCGGTGCATCATCAAGGAAACAAGGAAGCCATGCAAACACTCTGTGTATGTGCGTTCCTGGAAAACTGAGTGTATTCCTTATGATTAAAGGAAAAAAAAACACAAGATGCGGGAAAGATTAACTAGTTA
>VZRN01001083.1:2563176-2591588 GCA_013397935.1 Dasyornis broadbenti | reverse complement strand
AAAAAAAAAAAAAAAGTAAGAATCTGCTTCTTGCTGCTCCTCCATCGAGGGCAGAGCTTCCGAGGGCAGGAGGAGCGGGTGGAAGGGAAGACAGAGATGTCCTTTGCTCTCTCCATACCCATCCCTTCCCCCTCTCCAGCCCCAGCTAAGATCTGCATTATTCTGCAGCTGTGACCATGATTAATCCTCATCCAGAAGCATGAAAGACAGGATGCTGGCTTCACCCGCCCTCTCTGCATACCAACAAAATCAAGTCCATAACGGAAAGGCTTTCTGTCAGTTTGGGGCTGTACTCTGGAATTCATCCAGAGAAAAAGGACAGAATGCTAGACAAAGTGAATTTATAGTCCATTACACAGGTGAGATCTTCCTACTTTAAAATAATTTTGTGCACTCACTTACATGAAATATACTCCTTAATTTAAAAAGAAAAAAAAAAAAAAAAAAGATGTTTTAAACCCCACTTTTTTTTTTTTTTTTTTTTTTTAATGAAGGCATTCCCAGATATGCTTAGATTTTTTTTTTTCTTTCAGAGAGGTTTCAGAAACTCCCACAAAATCCTATACTGGGTTATTCTCTAGGAAGAAGAGTTCTACTGCCCAAAGGTAAATATTAAAGGTACAAGTAATGTACTTTATAATTTAATAAAGGGCTACGGATCTTGGATTTTCAGCAACAGGAGTATTCACTGAGCAGCATAAGAGAAGACTGACAGCACTAAGAAAGATACACATATCCAGGTCAAACAAAAAGCCAAACGGAGCTCTGTCATCAGCCCAGTGCAAATAAATCCAACCAGACAGAGACTTCAGACTTGGCTAATGCGAATTGACTAATATAATTCCATTTTATGCAAGGAAAAACATATTCTGATTGCAGGCCAGCGGTGCTCAGAAGTTCTAAATTTAGGTATCATTAGAGCCAGGTGAACCGTTCAGTGAACTAATCTAAATTTTATCCATATCAAGGGTTTGTACTGTCCAGAAATTACCTCCTCAGATTTAAACCATGTATTCACTCTCATTAGTGCCTACACCTTTTGGACATCCCCATCCATTAATTAAAGTTTCTGCAGAATCACAGCGCTCATCGACAAGGCAGCATGGGTTTTACAACGCTGTGCTGTGGCACACACCGAAAAATCAATTATTTAGGCTCCAGTACATGAACAGAAGTTACTGGCACAGTAGAAACCAAGCCATATTTTCAGGGAGCTGTAGCACAGATTCCCTTGTTTACCAGCTGGTTCCCGGGAAGTGCTGAGCAGTCTCAATGATCAGGTGAACATTTGGGTACGCACTGAAAACTGAACTTCCAGCGATGCCCTACATTTCACTGACTACACAAAAGAGATGAAAGCTGCACACAGAGGCAAACAGAAGGTTTCCTGGATGCAGCAACAATCTAAAATATTTTCATGAACTGCCTTTGATTCTACAGTCTCAACAAGGCCTGTAAATTGAGAGAGCGAACAGGAATAACCATCGAATGAGTGTACTTCAGTGCAGCAAAGAAAATCAATTAAAAACAAAAGTAAAATATTGCTCTCCCTTGTACACTGCTCTCCTGAAACACCTGGCACACTTAAAGCAACGTACATCACATTCAAGGATAATATACCCTGATCTGAAATAAAGTCCCTGCTATAATGAGAAGCAGTTGTTTCGCCAGGCGAGTTGAAAGCCAAAAGGTGAAGAATACCAAATCCAATTAAAACGAGAGGGAACTCAGGAATGCAGAATTTAATTACTCCACTTGGAAAGCAGCCAGGACCATTGGGTTAAGCACCCATAGTCTTGTGAAAGGGCCAGGGGAGCTCAAAAGAATTCCAGTGGTCAGGCCCCTTTCTCCTTTGAGGGGGGCACCCTTGGCAGCCACGTGTCCTGTAGCTGAGCCCCAGGGAAGAACGCCAGCTCCCGAATTCCAGCCTTTCCAGCAGCTCCTGCCTCCCAAAGCCCAGCATCAGGCAGGCCTGGCCTTGCCCAGCTTGCAAAACCAGACAGGCTCTCGGTACTGGTGAGACTGCAGATGATGCCCAGTTAAAGCCATTCAGGTCAATACACAGTCAATGAAGGTATTGCCTATGCATCACTTTAACGTTTTGGTTTGTTTTGGGCTATTTTCAGTTCAACAGACTAAATAGCAGGCAGCAATAACATTAGTTTTTGGAAGAAGTGTGATGTTTGTGTTAGCCACTCAAGCTAATTAATGAAACTAATGACAGAGTTACAAAATCAGGGATGATTAAGAACTTGAAGACCATCCGACCCATTTCTCTGCCAAGGGGGATTTGTTCTTAGCAGCACATTAATTCTGTTCTTCTGCAAACCTTTCCAAATCACATCAGCAGCAAGAGTTCCATCAGAGGTGTTCACACGTTCAGGCTGAGACAGAGGAAGAAGTAAAACCTGGGAACAGAAATCCCACCAACTGCCATTATTCTGAATTAACTGCTCGGAGATTATCTTGAGCAATTCCTCTCATTCCAAATACCTGTAATCCTCACTCTGTCAGTGCTGAACCAATCCATCCCCTTCAGGTAAGATCTAATGGTAAAATCACATACCACTGCGTTTCTATCCCAGGTTATTAGTCTCCATTATTAAATATTGCTTATTATTTTGTACTTACAAAGCCAGGGAGATGTGATTTTATTGCTGCGAATCATCCTTAACGTGAGTCTTACGCTGTACTTAGACTTCACTCTGCTCTTCCAGATAAGCTTTTTGCTTTCTGCATATTTAAATAGTAACTCTAATTATCCCTACTTGATTGCCCTCCTCTTGCAAAGCCTTTCTACAGGATCATCTGCAGTGAATTCTTCATCCTACTTAGATTTTAAGAAGCCTAAGATACATTGTATTCTTTAATTTTAATAATAAGAGCATAGAGATGTTACTTGGAAAAAAAAAAAAAAAAAAGACATACATAAGAGGTTCCAGCCTCAGATATATTTTTATCAAAAACAAAACAGGGAGGGCAGATTGCTGATTATTATTACACGGGGAATAGTAACACTGCAGAACAGTGCCTTGCAATAAAGTCAATTAAAAATTAAAAAAACACAAACAAACCAACCGAAAAAAGACTACTGACATGGTATCACATTAGCAAAGAAAAGTTCATTCACTTCATTGTCTAAAAACATTGCTTCTTTTGTAAACAATGCTTGTAAGAGTTTTGTGATTTATTTCAAATCAATCACAATAAACACTTCATACTTGCCATTCATAGTTACACAGAAGCTACTGGCACCTACACAGTAGCTGAAATTAATTAATACATTAACTCAAGTAATCCATCCAAAGAAATGCACATTACAGTAGCCCAAAACATGTCAGTAAGATTTTGAGTCAAAACTAATGTTACTTACAAGAAATTTATTAGTCTTTCTGGATGTTTTTTAAGATATTTAGTTACTGATTATTTATTTTGGTTTAATTATAGTGGTATTTGATAACATCATGTGTTAAAGTTGTGTGATACTTCCCTTCATGAGTTCTCTTTTTATCTCCCTGTATCTTTAGCAAACTGAAGTGCCAGAGTGGACGTCTCACGTGACACACACCGAAGCAATGGTACACGGAGTTCAACCTCAAGACCTTGTCCTGCTGCCCCAAGGCATGAGATCATCCCATCCTCCTCCTCCTCCTCCTCCCCTGCTCACCCAGCAGAGACAGCGACTGCCTTCATCACCCGACCCTGACTTTGATCCTCCAGCACAGTCTGCTCGTACCCAAGATGCCACGTGAAAAGAGAAGTTACTCTGTGACTGCACACACAACTTTTCATTCCACCTGGACAATGATGAATTCAGCATTTCTTTACTGATGTGCTTGGCGGCTCTGTAACAGTAATTTACATTTTTGTGTGCGCGTCTGTGTGTGTAATAACACGCAGGAAAAAGCAGCAGCAGAGGTGCACAACAACCATCCATGCAGCGTCTTCCAGAATTCAGCTCACGAGCTGCACTCCTTCAGCACCTACTCCTGCCAAAGTCACATCAGCAATACGTGATTTGGGTCTGGCAGCAGGGGCTTTCCCTCAAACATGACTAGGGCAGGAGAGGAAAGAAAAGCAGGATGTTCAGTTCTAGCTGTGACTTTCAGGCCTCTGCACCAAAGCAGTATCAGAAAGCGACTGGAAAGACAAGACACAGTCTTGAGCGGTGAATGTTCAGAGCATTCAGTGCTTTATTAAAGACTACATTATTAAGCACTACTTTAGTAAATAAAACCAACCAACCACGCAGAGACTCCATGGTCCATCTTTGAACCAAAGACTTCCTTTGGGAAATGTGCCATCCAACAAGAAAAAAATTCTCTCCCTCCTCTCCTCTGGTCCTCCCCACGAATTACACAGCACTGAAGATCTGACACCACCTCTGAAACACAAAGTACCACGGTCAGCCCTGAGCCAGCTGCTTTCAGGTACAGCCCCCGCCAGCAGCACGGCAGGGCCCTGGTTCTGCAGGGCTGAAACGACCAAACTAATCCTGGAAGAGTAAAATCCTGGTGCTGTGCACGTTCAGTGCCAGGACACCTGGCTGAAGAAGGCAGGCAGGATGGTCTGACGGTTTAATTCCCCATGAGAAGACCCAGCTCAAAGTTTTGTGCAGTCCCAGATGATGACAGAGGGGCTGAAGAGAAAGTTGCACTGATAACAAATGCTGAACACCTCAAAGCAAACACTTCATAGTATAATAGCCATTAAAATATTTCTTTTTTTTCACCAAACAGGCATTTCTGTCAGGACTGAAGTCAGGAAGAACAACTGATGTCACCAGACATCAGCAAAAACAGATGAGGAAGCCCAGCCTTCAGCAGCAAAGTAACCCTCTGGCTCTCTATTCAAGAATATTCAAAATATTATTGGAAGAATAATTCTGTCTGAAGCTCAGTAAATAAATCCCAGATTTTTTTTTTTAATATGAAGTAATTTGATTCTATTTTTAGCCATTAAAGAACATTTGGATTAACAGATTGAAAAAAGTTCATTCACAGCTTTAAATATATGTATTTATACATGACTGTTACAAACTCTCTCCCCTGCTGCCCATAAAACTAACAAAATCAAGGCAGAAATTACATTTACATGATCTTGAAAATATTTTAAAATCATAATTAACACGTGTGATTTCATCTTATTTTATTTATGAGCTCAAAGTTGTATCCTGAATGCCTTTTCCATAGAAACTGAGTGCCAAGTATTACCAAGTTGCAATTTTACTGTCTGTGTAAAAATACCCTGGCAGCATTCAGGCAAATTAAATTTAAAATTAAACTTCAAGCCTTTGCATGCCACCATAATATTTCAAGCAACAATTTCAAGAAAGGGAAAGCAGAAAACAGACTGTGCATATACTAAGAGTTCAAAATAGACTTCTCATGTCAAATGGCACAGTTTTTCCTTTTTTTCCATTAAAGAGTTATTTCAAAACTGCTGAATACATTAACATGCCTAATGAAACCTCCTCAGTGATTCCTCTTGAGTTGCTCTATATGCTTTAACACTGCATACACTAATAGTGTACACAGACATACAAATCCACACATAAATGTATGCACTCATGCACACAATATTCATGCAAAAAGAACTAATGGCATTTTTTGACTGGATGCTACCCCCTGTAAATATGTTAAACGTGAATAGTGCTTATGGCTGGGTTCATTAACTAAAAACGCTGCTGTTGTCTGCACAATTCCTGTTGCTCATGTGAGAAGGGATGACATGTAAAATGCTAATTTACAGACTCAGTTCTTTGCAATTTACCATCAGGGTTCTCTCGCCATGAGGAAAATCAGGGGTCACTCACTACAATTCTCAGGGAATAACTTGGGCTGAGACCTCACTCAGCACTGGAAGATAAAACTCTGCAGGGAGTCTTCTCCAAGAAAAAGAGGAGAGGGGAAAAAAAAAAAAAAAAAAAAAGAAAGAAAGGTTCTGAATGAGCTCCAAACACATTTTCTGGCATATTCTCATGGAAAAATAGTATCCCAAAAGCCACAGTCCACTGACTGACAAACATCCCACCTTCCAAGGGAAGAGTCATTATACTTCAGATTAGCAGCTGATACTGTAGGTAACTCTTCTCATAACTTCAGATGTTCATCACCTATTCCTTCTTCAGTCTTTTTCCTAAAATCTCTGTCTCTTGAGCAGCCTGGGAGATCTGCTCACATCCAGCCTGAAAGTTACCCTGAACACACAGAACCAAGCATGGAACTTTATCAATTAGGTTTGGACCTCATGTCCCCATTACAGGTCATGCAGCATTTGATGAACAGATACAATTAAGAGATTAACTTCAAAACCCCCTTATTTCCCCAAACTACAACACCAGTAGCGCCACCATTCCCTAAAACATTCCAAGATTTCACTCCACCACAGCTGTACCAGCTGCCTCTTCTACAAATGCTTTTGACACCCAACTGCTTCGGAGACCATAAATGGTAACTTACTGCTTAATAATTAACAAATACTTAAATAATTGATGCCTTAAAAATTTCTGAGCACGTTTTTCAGTGGTTTTGTCTCCCTTTCATGGATGCACCTCTGCGCTGTATTTAACTTTCCACAAGGTCTCCCACCTCCCTGCCCCTCGGTGTTCAAACTACTTTGGTTTCAAAGATCTCTTCTGAGCAGGGCAAGCTTTCAGCAGGACTTCAATGCCTTTAAAAATTTCTTTCCTGTAACCTCTGTGTTAGTTCATCAGAGCAGTCATTAAGCCCGAGCACTTTGAGGCTGATGGGTATATCCAGGCTAGCCCAACTCCAGCTAATTGCATTCAATTTGACATTCTCCAAGCACTGACAGTCCTCATTCAAGCCAAGTGTGAAAGTTTTTAAATTAGCTTTCACAGTTTGATTCACAGACAGCAAATGCAAAATGGCACAGGATTAATTTTTTTTTTTCCCCCAACAACACAGTGTAACAAAATAGCCCAAAGGCTATTTTACCTCATTTGCTTTAACTATTAGGGAAGATTCACAGCACAATGTTCCAACAGAGACAAAAGCTCCAGAGGACTTTCAAAGCTTTAGCATTGCCCCCATTAATTAAAGTACCATACGTTTGCACAGCCTTTCCACTTTGTCACTGGATGTTAAAATGAAGTCGAGACCGTTTCAGACAAGGCACAGCCATTACTGCTTAAAACATGAACGTATCAATACATTCTTCTCAGTTTTATTACAGATCACATTTTTAATACCTAATAAAGTATGGCACTGGACTTCAAATGGGCTATACAGAAACCCGTATTTTCTTGGGGAAGTACAAATCTTGACTCCACATGTAATCTGACAACGTGCCTTTTGATCAGTCTGCCTTCATTTGCCAGATACAAGCTAAAGAGAAAACCAGAATATTGAATTACCTATTGCAGAACTGATTTGGTCACTCCCAGCAAACAGTCACAGAGCAGGATGGAAATTTAACTTTCTTGGCACTCTTTGTTTTATTATTGAGTGCGTTTGAGCAGCTCCATCAACAAACTGAAAAATTCCTCACAGGCAAAGCCTCGTGAAATACTCTACACGCAGTATTTAGGAGAAAAATATTTCTCCAGTTTCAGAAGCAAACTAGAATCTCCACTAACACTTTAGCTCATCTTGCCAAAGTATGTGCCAGAATATTTTACATAAGGTCCAAAACTCCTAAACACTCTTTAACCCAAATTAGTTCTAATTCTCTAATAAATAATAATTCCAATATAATCTAATAACTGTATCAATAGTGGTAACTCTCATCTCAGATGGAAAACTATCTTAAGGTATAAAAGTTATAATTAGTGAAATTAAAAAAAAAAATGCACAGATAGATTCCAGCTTCATATTCCAGATTTTTACAATCTAGGATACACAGGGTCACTTCTAACAAACTGAAGAGTCAAAGGCCCATCTGTAAATGTCAAAATGTTAGTTATCCAGGTGAATAAAATTTAGGCACTTCTTGCCAGGATTCAGAGCAGTGATCTCAAATGTCAGCACAGTTTTATAAGGATCTTCTATTTTGCTTGAAGAAGTTACATACTTGCATTATAGTGATTGCAAATATTTTGGAAATAAGAAGCCTTTTTTCATAAAGCAAAGGATGTGAGGAAACGTAAAAATTTTAAAAAGCAATTTGCACTGTCTATTTAGGGAAATTTACACCTAAACCTAGGAAATAGGAATTCTATTGTGTGAATAGAACTAAATCAGAGTCCGGACTAGCCAGGACGAAGCTGTGAAAAGTGAGCTCTGACAGTGCTGGGCAGGCTTGGACAGTGTCCTTGGAACCAGAGCTGGCACAGTTGGCACACGAGCACCACTCCTGCTGCCTGGATTAAAGTGCATTTGGGTAGAGCTACAAGGGCCAGAACTGCAGCTCTCCATGGTGATAGAGAGCAATTTGGATATGCCTTCATAGCCTTTTCATGACATCTTTTCTGATGGAATGGAATGGAAGATGAAATTTCACTGAATTAAATGTATCAGAAAATTTAAGGTAACACCGACAAAACACAGAACTGAAAAATATATTATTTTTAAAAACAAAACTACTTTCTTCATGCCTTTAGACCATTAGATCTTGCAACTACAGACAATATAAATCCTTAAATAATAACGAAGCTTTACACCCTTAAATAAAACACAGCCCAGGATGCACGGAACTTCTTCGATGGCAAGTACAACTCAAATGTTCCCTGAAGTAATCTCCAAAATTTATGAAGCTTAATCAGCTCAGATGGCGAACAACCACAGGTTATTTGAGAGCTAAACTTGTCAGAAACTGCAAAAGAGAGACAATCCAATTGTCAGTGAAAGCAATGAATGCACTCCTCAGGTCACTTCACGTCAGGTGCTAACAGACCTCAGAATCGCTGAACAACACATTCACGTGAGACACCAGTGTTTGTGAATATTTATGCTTTAGAAAGTTTGAATTCTATCCAATTGTAAATGCCACAGTACAACTGATGAGTCCTGATCATGAAAGTCTCCCAGAGTATTCTCAGTTCTAAAGCAAAAGTATGGCTGGGAAAAATTCAGGTTTTGGTAAAAGTGAATTGTCAGTGGATTACTGGGAATTCCAGAGCAGGGACAAAGCATTCAGTGGGAAAGGAAAATGGCTCCAGTAGAGACAAGCTTATGTAGGATGACTGTATAACGCTCTGAAAATAGGAAGCAGCAAATGATGTACAGAACATAATCTGACATATTTTAGACACTAGGATTCTGACAAGCATCTGCAAAATGCAGATTTTTTTTTCCCCTCCAGCACAGACATTGGCATTGGTTGGACATAAAGACATTAAGTTTCAGCGTGATCTTGGCTATTCTTTGAGGATCTTTGGGGATAAAAACAATTCCTGATAATAAAGACTAAGGGCAAAAACAACTTGTATGAAAGCCATTATGAAGCACAATAAAGGCAGCAAGCACAATATACTGTACATTTCCAGATACATCTCATCTGTTTTGACATTTTTATACCTATTATACTAATTTTATATTTGGATCCTTAAGCTCTTCAGACAGTTTGTTTTTTTCTTTCCTCTGCACAGTAAGACAGGGACCTGACAGGGACCAGCAGAGACCTTGTTTTGACAAGTATCTCTGCAGAAGAGAAAAAATGGGCACGTGCATTCCTATCTATCTTCAGACAGCTAAAATGGCTTCTAGAATTTTTATTTTCTATTAACTATCAAGTGAACTGAAATTGCAATGCACAGATAAAATACTGCCCTTGAGTTGACCCACTGCCCCAAGAATGGCAGGGAAAATTCTAGAACCACCGAGTGTTTTTGACGGAGAAGAGCACTGTTGAAGATAAGAAAGGTCAGCTATGAGGAGATGCTCCAGGCCCTGCTGTTCTCACAGTGCCTGAAATTAACAGCTGGCAGACAATTGTTGGTGTTTCCCACGGTACTTGTTGTCTGCCTAAAACATTCCCACCTAGAAGTTTACAAACATCACATTTTAAACGCATGTTGTTTATTTCAAAGTAACATGACACTGACGCTTTTGTTTGGGTTTTCTTCCCGTTGAAGGCCCATTCTGAAAAAAAGTGCAGCCCACATTCTTTTTGAGGCTATTTCCCCCTATTTCCAACTGGAAAGCTCAGTTTTGGCCTCACTAAGGCACAGTTCCTTGAAATAATGGAGTTTATTGCTAGGGAGGGGCACTATTTACCTTCTTGCACTTGGCAGGAGTTGATTTCACTGAAGGCTGTCAAGGCCAGTTTTTAGCTTGAAATTACCTACCAATGTTTACCTGAATCCATTTATACTTTACCAAACAATATCCTTTACATTTAACTGTCCTGATGCAAAACAAAGTCAATGTTCAAGTGGCAAATCCTCAGAATGAATGACTCAAAATGAATGAATATGCGGAGTTTCAGAAGGTTGGTTTTCTTTCAAGGCATTACTGAGCTACTTCTGTTTTCTCACTAAGCTCAGTGCTGTTTTGATGTCTCAGAGAGAATCACCACGTAGAGAATCTTCAGCTCTGCTTTGAGTTAATCCTACTTGCAAGACAAGCAGCAGGCAGCAGGAGTACAAATCCAAGAAGTGGACTTTTCATGAGATGTTACGCTTGCATGAGTAGCTGTTAACGCCAGCTGCGGCAGCCAAATACCAATTTTCCCATTGCAAAAATTTTAGAAAGCAGGATATAAAAGTGAAGGCAGCTTTATCATGACCTGCCTGTTCTCATTTCAGAAGGCTGGTTCCCCTCACCTTCTTTAAGTATCTACTAACAATTTTTTTCATTGCAGTTCAACTTGAAAATTAATCATCATAAATTCAAAACCATTTTCTTGCACATCTGTCAGGTTGGTAGTGCCATTTCATTTATTACAAGACCACATGACGCATCAGAGCTCAGTATTTGAACATGACATATTTTCACTTTGTTGTGATACCACATTCGAAAATTGTTCCTATCAATCTTTCACTGGAGCCAAAACTTAACTGTCTTGTTCACTGAAACATTAAATGCCAAGTCACACAGATGAATAAAAGCATTTGCAAGGTACAAACATTTGCAAAAGTTTCCTGTTGAAAGGGTCTGTAGAAGAGAATCCACCAAAGTGAACTGAGCCCACAGTCAGTACCAAAAGCCATTGTTTGTAATCATTTTGGCCAGCAGATCTCACTGGAAGTTAATTTATTTCATTAATAGGCTGATCTCTAAGTAGAATTTTGGAAGTGTTCGCAACTCTGATTTCCAAAAAGTACTACAGCTGCTGTGCCCTTGCCAGCCTCAGCTCATGTGCTGCTCCACATCCGTGATTTTCGGCATCGTTCGCCAGCGAGGAGCCAAACCCCAAACAAGCAGGCCAGGTACTTACAGTCCCCATAATGCATCATTTTCCCTCTAAACAGTGGCAGCAAACAGGCACCTCCAATATTGTGTTACTTTCTTCTCTCATTCACGACGGTGTCGCACACACGGGTTCTTTGATTCTGAAAGAGAAGCATTTCCCAGGTTCTGAGGACAGAGGTACCCCAGCCAATCCATCATGCTTTGTGTGCTAATGATAGACTCATGCAGACGAGGCTCCAGGAGCAGTCAGAGGCAGCAGGCATGAAAAGGAGTGAATCAACTGTCAAGGGTTGTGATCTGAAGGACTGCAAGGCTGTGATTAGAATTTTCAATCAGGACTTCCACAATTCATCACGCTACAAGGGAAAGGGGGGGACACACGTATTTCTTCATCAGCCCTCCCTGCATATGGGCAAAGCGAGTTCTGAGGCACGAAAAGAAGGAAATCTGAAAGTCTTATGCTTATAAGCAGGTGCTCTTCAGGGAGTGGAGAGTAAAAAATTTTCTGGGGCTGCACAGCTACCAATTTGTTGTCTGCACACCAAAGATTATGTGCAGCACAGCCTTTGAGATTATGAGAAAGCAACACAGCTCTTCCCCTCTCTCTCTCTCCTCTTACAAGTGCATTCAGAGATACCTGAGCAAAAAGTAGCCCTGGAAACCTTTGTCTGTTGTCTTTAGGGATATGAAAAGGAATAAAACCCTCCAGGAATCCTTCATGAGAATTTGCTAACACATTCAGTGAAACTTTAGAAAATAAAAAGGCAGAGCTCCTTACAAGGAAAGGATTCTCATAACCTGTATGAAATCACCTGCAGCACTTGCCAGGAGGCATCCAGTCACATCTTCCGCATGTAAAAAGGACCAGCAAGTTTACTGAGCATCACAGTACTGAGGATCACAGTAACCAACCACGTGGTCTAACCTTGCTTTCCTTATGGTATTTGTTTGCCTTGCTACTGCTGCCTCTGAATCAGAAAAAGTCAATTCCACAACTCAACAGGACTTGGAGCTGGGCTGGTTCCCCAGATCTGCTGCAGCCTCCCTTGTGAAACCACAAAAGAGCTCTGCAAGTATTTTGCTGCTTCCATCTTCTCCTTCCTCATCGATGAAATGCAATGTCTGTCTCTTTGGATACAAATTTTGCAAGAACTCATTCCCGAAGGGGATTTGCTGCCTCAGAGAGCCCGTTCCCAAAAAATGCCAGCCCAGCAATCAGGAACTGGGTGCTGGTGGTTCAAAGGAAGTGCCACAAGGTCTGTATTGATGTCACTACAGTCTTTGACTCAAAACCCAGATCCAAGTGACAAGCTTGGCAGATTAGACATTTATTGAAATATATGAATGAAGCATTATTTTAAAAGGCAGTTTTCATGTTAAACCATGAATAATGAACAGTAAAGACAGATCTTATTTACATAATTAATGTTTCAGTTATTGATATTCCTTCAGAGGGTCACTAGACATTTTTCTCCAAGTTAATTAATTAATAAAGCAACTCCTTTTATGTAGGTAATTGTAATCACTTCAATACTCAAAGGCATGTAAAATATCTGGCTTTTTTTTCTTTAATGTTGCAACCCGAGTGACACAACGATCATTTGCATAAATATAAACACTGAATGGGCCCATTTAACTCCTGACTAGAAAGCAATCTTTTGAAACTAACAGGAAAGAAATACATTAATTATGGACAAACATGGGAATCTGGGCAAGACCACCTTTTGTCATTGCATCACATCGTATTTTCCCTAACACAAATCTCAGCTTCAAGACACTGAACTGCTCACGGTGCAAATCTGTCCTCAACTTTTAGCCGAACGTTGCTCTGAGGAGACAGAAGAATTTAGGGAAAAACAGACTTTCTGGAGAAACAAACACTAGAAAGCTGTTAGCAAGCAGAAACTTTAAACACCCAATACTTCACAGGTAACACTGAACTTTTTCCATTCAGAAATGCACTAACAAATCCTGCAAACAGGAGCCTGATGCTGCAAAAAAATGTCTGTCAGAAAGTCTTAGTGCCCGTGTAAATCCCACCCAAGCCAGCTGAGGTTACTTTGCTCAGTAGCCAAAGTTTGTCTGCTCTTGCATCAGGTCAGGTCTCATGCAAAACAACCCAGAAAGAGCTACTGGGTGCGTTGCTGGAGGAAGATGGGACAGCTGGGAGGTTGTCATTTTTATCTCAATATTCTTAAACCACTTGTGCTCATCCCATTTGTAACCCTTTCTATCTGTATACCCCACGACTGCTGCTAAAAAAGCGTCTTCAGGGGGAGGTTCGAGTGCCCTGCTAAAGAAGAGCCACAGAGTTTTCCAAAGCCGATTATTTGTTGTTAAAATTTCACCTTGAATGTGTCATTTATTGTGTGATTTAATGAATGACAAAGAAATGGGCAGAAGATATTAATATTTGACCAGTGGCACTATAACCAGAGTAACATCATTCTGCTATTTCCTCATCAGAAAACTGCAACTGTCTCTACTATCAAGCACTCTAAAACATAATTTGGGATTTTTTTTTGCCTGTTTGATACGGTGCCTAGGACCGTGGGGAAAAATGAAGGCAAGGCGGGCTCCAATCCACCTCCACAGTTCGGGGCAATGGGATAGCAATACAGATAATAAATGTTATTATTTGTATTATGCACTCATCTGCACCATATCAGCTGCTAAAACCTTGCAAATATTCCTGACACCATCAAGAACCATTTCAACCTATTTTCAGACCGTAAATCTCACATCTGATCTCCATCCAAGAGATTATAACAAAATGTGAAATAACCTAAATATTGAAAGCCATTTCACAGAAAATGGAAATAGATACTGTAGGGAAAAACACATTCCAGGCTTGCAAATTCTCTCTTTTATGTAATCCTTATCCATATCCTTCCAGGGGACTACTGGATATCTCTCTCTCTCAGTGTTTTTAACCACTGCAGATCTTTCCAGCCAGCAGTTGGTTGTGTTTTCAACTGGTGGTTCTGGCAAGTGGCATTCGAACCATGCAGGAGTCAGGACTGCAGCCACCGAGCAGGTTATGAATAAACCGCTCAGGTGTTCTTTTCCGTGTTTCTCAGTAATTACTCACAGCCATGGAGATCTGCTCCTTCAGGGCCTCACTTCCAAAGGATCGATGTGCTGCAAACAGAGGCACCACAGGCCTTTAAAGCAAGTTTTCAATGCTTCTCACAAGACTAAAGTCTTCCTCGACAGCCTTCCTGCAGGTATCCAGGAGCTAAAGAGCTGCTCGTGGTGTATATTGGTGCCTTTTGGCCAAAATCACACTTCCTAAACTCAAAGAAGCGACAATGGACAGATCCAAGGGAAGATAGAAATGAAATTCCCGATTAACAAAGCTCCATTAAATCGAGTTAGCAATTCCATCTCCAGGGATAACAATTTGGCTTGCAGTGGTGGGCTAAATAATGCAGTTGAACACATTAAGAACGGATCTGTATTCAGGCTGAATGGACTGTTAGCTCAGGGAAAAAAAGACAGGAGGGAGAAGAAATGCTGAAGTAGCTGTTTCCTGCCCACAGCACATTTTCTCTTCTCCTTCATCTTCCAAAACGATCATGATCATACATCTATCAACATATCATACCCTTTCCCTGTGAAAGAGACAAAATAGGCCTCAAAATCTGTGTCGTAATGGGTGCCATCAAAAGAAACATCAATTCATCTGGATGCATAAAACATCCAGAAATCAGTGTAATCAAAAAGTGGGGCTTCTCCTCTGCCATCCAGTCCCTGTGACAGTAAGGGCTGCTTTTGTATTTCATTATTTTATACTGCAGATACCTTCACCTCCCCTGAGTGCATTTAGCAGCAAATCCAGAGATTTCTCCTCTGACCAAGAGGCAAGTCCCCTTCTTTTCCCCTGCAGTCAGAGTTTCAGTTTTTCATGAGACAGTAAAAAGTTTCTCTATTGTCAGCACTAAAAGCTTCTCCTAAAGTAGTTCTTTTTCTATGTAGCCACATTTTCATCAAATTTTAGTGCATGCATTTTATGAAAAGTGTTTGAAAACCTCAGGATTTAGGTTAGAAAAACAAGATGAAATGTAGGCTAGGCTACAGGGGGCTTTCTAGGGAATACCCCACTAAAGCAGTCTCTTGACAGCTAAGGTATCTTTCTTGCTATAAAAGCAGTGATTGTTGAGCACAGATTTTCAGTGGGCTCTGGAGGTTTAAAATCTTAGAAAGACCTAATTTCAATCGAAACTATCTGCTGGCTTCCTCTGGATATTACACATGTGTGAGTTCAGATGGAATACAAAAGGGATGATACATCATTAGCAAAAAAACTTTAGTTGAATTTTCTCTCCCATAAACATCACCCAATGCTGTCAGGTTTGCTATAGAATATTTATTGTTTTGACTATCTAAAAAGGATTATTTTACTTCAGATTAAAAAGAGCCCTTCAAGAGGGATGTAAAATTACATGATTTCTATTGCCTCAAAGTAGGCAATGAAAATTTTAATGTATCTGTTCCTATCTCAGGCATACCTATGAATATTTTTAAAGCACAGATATAATATTCCACCAATGTTTTTACCCCTGTTTTTGCTCCAGTTAAGTTATACTTTTGACTCCAAAAGGGATCCATTTGGACAGATGTTTACACCGCCTGCCCTACTCCAATTATTTTGGTCCAGTTTAGGGAACAGAGCTAAAAACTTCACAGGTGTGTACAGTAACTGGACAGACAACGAAGAATTTCTAACACCCTGCCTTTTGATGCTCCATATCCCTTCTTTTGTGAGGAAAACCCTGTAAGTGAAAGGATTCCAGACTCATCCTTTGTGCCGCCTTTTCAGGACATGCTGAGCATCACAAGCTTCCCAAAGCCTGTGTGCAGCATGGGTGACGAGACACACTCCCGTGCTTTTTTCTCCTTTCTCAAGATTTCAGTGTGCTCGTGTGACCTCCACAGTTTAACCGACGACTATTCGGCGCATCACTTACAAAAAACAGCCATTCTCGTTTCCTTTACACTCCTCCTCAAAGAAATAAATCAGTATCCTGACTGATTGAAACACTTAGCTGCCAGTCATCCTGGCTTTGTCCCTTCGCTGCCTCACGCCAGCCTGTGAGAACTGCGGAGATGCAGGGAAGTGATTAAATTGTACCACGGAGCCCTGAGAGCAATAACTAAGTGAGCGGTTATAAACAAATAACACAGTTCTTCATAATTCAGTAAAACGCATTATCTGATTTTGTGTGTGGTTCTGAGAGGCAGTCAAAGCAGCAGTGCTTTTTTACTAATGCAATAACATTACTGCTTAATGGTGGAAAGCACAGGAGAGCAATAGATGGCCTACAAATAAGAGTAAAATGTGCAAGCTTAACAATACAAGTTTATCTTCCTTATGAATTACCTAGGCACTGCTTTTATTATATGAGATCCATTGTTTCCTGATCTGCAAATTACTTCCTGAATCTATTAACTGTAATGGGAGAAATGTATTTTTCAGTCTTGCCCTCTGAAAAAAAAAAAAACAAAAAAAAAAAAACCCCGCAATAAATCAGTCTAAGCAGGTGAGACCAAACTGGCAACAAGGCCAAGGTATTTCAAGTGTGCACTCCCTGGTTCCCTGTAACACTAAAGGATTTTTTATGAAGGTGGGAGAACAGAGATGAAAGGATTTAAGTGTAAATTATCCAATGATAGTGCAATCCTGGAGTATTACCATGCGTGTGAAGGATTATTAAAGATCAGGCAGGATTTTTCCAGCCTTACTTCAGTCACCTCCAGGGAAACAAATTCTGCAACGCTCCGTAGGAAATAAAGAACAACCTGGGTATGTTAAAAGACTCATAGATATAATTCCATGAACTACAAGCTTTCTTTGTAACTCAGACACCTTAAAGTGCACAACACTTTTATCACAGTCCTTGCATTTCATGTGTCTTTGAAGGATGACATTTCCACTCCCCGACTTAGCATTTGCATGTCCTGAATTCTCTAGTAAGGGCCCAAGAAGAGTAATATTAGTTTTATTTACATATCTCCCTCCCCCTAAATTCCAAAACCACATTCCAAACTCATTTACCTAAACAAAATGCTTCAGCCGTGTAGAACCATTGAAAACACCGTGATGATCCTGAAAAAGAGGCCCAAACACCAGTGCAGTTTAAACTCTTCTCCATCAACAGGAGTCAAGAGGACTTTTGGTATCAATGGCCCTCATGCTCTGTCTCACAAGAGTCATCAGATACAACACGTTTTCTATTGAGTAAACCCACCAGTCCCAGAGTACCTAAATGAGTACATAATCTGCACAAAATCCATTCCTCCAATTACCTCTTATATCTTTGATCTCGAGGTTTAAGATTTCACCAAAAATTTTGGGCAGTTTATTTACGATGCTACTGTGAACAGTAACAACACTGCTTAGGAAACCTCCCCCTGGATAAGGTAGGCTGACGCTTCCTACTCCTTTCAATCACTTTGCAACTCTGCCAGATTTTTAACTGTTCAGGCTACAGTTCTACATGTCAAGTGTATCTGCTTTGAGGTGATTTTCAGGATACGAGGGACGAGTAGGTTGAATCACTTCCAAAATTTAGACTGTAGGGAAATACTGTGTTTTGACCACATTAAATAATCACTACAAACTTGTATCTGAAAAGCTTTCTGAGTTTTGAAAGTGGAAGTAAGATTTGGTCTTCACAGCACAGATCTGTTTTTCTTGCTTGTATTAAAAAACCCTAACAACAACAACCCCCCTACAAAAAAAAACAATCCAAAAGCCAACAAACAGAGGAAAAAAAAAGGGGCAAACCAAAAACCCCAGGACAAAAACTACTTAAAATAAAAAATGAGATTTTATATTTGTCCAGGATGACGCCTTTATACCAAAATCCCACTACACTATCACCCCTCCCGCAGCCTCCAGAAGGAACTAAAATGTGCATTCACATTCCCATAAACATTTTCCTGGAAAATGGACTATTTCTTTAATTACTGCTTTGAACTGAAATTACACAAAGCAGCAGAAGTGAGAGCAAGAGGTTCATCTCTCCATCCAGGCACCCAGCAAGCTGCTGAGTTTGAATGCATAAAACAGAAGAGTCAGAGCAGAGAGAAAAGGAATTGACTCTGATGTGAAGTCTTGTAGCACAAGAAGCGGAAGAGAAGAATTTGAGAGTGCTGTTTAATAATGGAGCACTTGGGAGGTTCAGTCTGGGAGTCAAGATGTACAAACAGCTTCAGGGGAGGGGGAGCTTAAGAGTGGATGGAGACAATCATCTCTAGGAGAGGAACTGCATCCAGATAAGGAGCCATGAGGAAAGGAGAGCCAGGAAAGCAGAATTAAGAACTCACACGAAGAGCTTGCATCTCATTTGCCTCTATTTAGGGTCACAAAGAACACAGCAGAAGCTGCTGTCACAGCTACTCAATAAAAACAAATGGTGTAGGCCTGTCCACAGGAAAAAAACAAACTGGTCTTGATGGTGCACATGGATCTTACACAACGTGATTTTACATTCCTCCCCAAAGAAAGTTGTATTTTCCTTACTATATTAAAAGCAGGATCATCCTACCATTACTGCTGTACTTCTTTTTGAATATCATAAGCTGAATTATTCCAAATACTTAATTTCATTAGATGAATTTTCTAAGAAGACATAAATTAGGGCATATGGTTCATAATGTTTTCACTTCCTTTCCCTGTAACCCATTTCACTAGTTTTACACTTCATCAATTTAAGCATTATGGCTAATATGTAACATTTAATTCTGTCACAGGAGGAAAAAAAAATCCAAGCGTCTCATTAGGAAGCTCCGATGGCCATTTCAGAAAGAAGAGCTACATTTTCTACCTACATCCAATACACATGAAGACACTGAAGTTGGAAGCAGGTGCAGAACTTACAGGTTTCTGTGCAGGGCAAAAGCTTTTTTACTGCTCGCTTGGGCACGAGGAAAAGGATCCCTGGGGGACAGAATCCCTGTGAGATTTACAGCTACAGAACAGCAGTGCAAAGCACTAAAGCAGTGCTCAAAAACATCTGGCCAACTACAGCTAAAAACAAGGGCAGGCAACATTTTATTTAAGTTAAGCACAACACATTCCTACACACATATCAACAACAATATATGAAGATTACCTAATGGCAGGAACAGCATCTCTGACTAACTCCAGAAAAAAACATCAGTAAAGCCATTTTCTGCCCAAAACTATGCACTGAAATGTGGCGATAATCTTTCCAACATCAACAGGTGCCAGAAAACCATACAAGAACAAGAAGAAACACATGAAAAAGCTTTGACAAAATACAAAGAAAGCTGAATTCTTCATTACAATACACTGTCTGACTTACAATCATTGCAAACATTTACAAGGAGCTGTGGTACAAATCTTTGTGAACGTGTGTGTGAACTCCGCTTCTTCAAAATAAGCAAGATACATTTCTGTCACATGCTAAGAATTCTTCTACAAGGTGGTATTAGCGCCTTTAAAGCCTCGGTGATCAATCAGAATTATCACAGGAGGGGATTCAGAGTCATGTCAGGTTTTTGAATGACAGAAGCATGCGAGGCTTTGTACTACAAAAAGAGTGTTCAGAAATAGAATACATAACCTAATCATCTACTCACACTCCTGAAGTAAGCAGGCCAGCAGATAACACCTTTGAAAAAACCAACAACTAAAATGTATCCCACTCCAGTTTATTACCAGATCATTAGACTGTTTCACAAGTTGCTGTTAAATGTACAATTATTCAGTGGATAAAAGGGAGGCTTGTGGGTAATAACACATTGTACTTGTAATAGCAGCTGTTTCTTTTCTGTGCCCTGACTCTTCCCTGAGCTGTTTTTCCCACTGTATTTTTGAAATATTATTGGAGCGCAGCTCCTAAGGCTATAAGCACAAAATGTAACAGACTTCTTTAACTTTAAAAAGGTAACCTTGGCATGTGAGATTTGAGGTGGGAGGGTCCTCAGACTCTTTTATCGGTGCCAAAACTCAAGATTTCTCTTCCCAAGTGTGCTACACAGCACAGGAAGGACAAGGTGCTGTTGGAATGAATCCAGAGGAGGCACCAGGGTGATGGGAGGGATGGAGCAGCTCTGCTGTGAGGAAAGGCTGGGAGAGTTGGGATTGTTCAGCCTGGAGAAGAGAACCTTGGTTCAGAAGTTTTCCTCTCGCTTTACTGCACAGAGATACATTAAGAAACTTTACAAGTTATTGCCACCATCTCACCAAAATGTTACGCCAGCATTTTTCATTTAAAGGAAATTTCCTTTTAAAAAGCACTTTCTGAACTCTACTAGAAGTTGCAAGGCATTTCAGTCTCCCTTCTCTACTCCTCAACCTTTTATTACAACAATAAATAATATATGCAGTAGATTAATATTTAGAAGAACTTTACTCTTCTACTTGCATCATCCTTATAAATTATTCTCCTATTAATGAACTATTTGATCTCAACATATTAGCACAAAAATTACATTGTTCTCTGTGCTATTCTGTAACCTATGTGCTTGCCTTCTGCTAAAAGCTTCTCTTCAAAGCGCTATTATTAATTGTCAAGCATTGGAACTGTTCCTCCAGACATTATTCCCTTTACTTTCAAGACAGGCAGACAAGATTTTCTCCACTTTTCGCAAGTAAAGTACGAGCTGAAGTACATCTGAATACACAATTCATTCTGTTTAGCACTGTGCTCTCCCTGATGTACCCAGTGCGGCCAACTGCTTACAGGAAGCAATTCCTGGAACAATTAGGACTCTCGGAAGGACTCAGCAAGATTAATACACACTGTGTTGTCATGTCTGCATCTCATCTCATGCAGTGGTGCTGGAATGATAAAGATGCAGCCCAACAGAAGCGTGCCAGCAGTGACCCAACCTCTGTAGCCATCTCCTGTAACTCCAGGTTGAATTTTTTACCTTATTAAAATGAAAACTACAGAGTTATCATGAGCTACTTCTATTCCTGTTGGTAACAACTTCATCTTAAGTTGCTCTTTTCACCTAAAACCTGCAGCATCCATGCCCAAAATGGGAAGGAATCCTCCACAGATCCTTGTTTCAGTTCTTTTGGTTTTTTCCAGTATTGTCTGAACACACAACAATGAACCTACACTGATTCCTGGAATGGTTTTTTTGAGAAAAAACCAGACATACACTAAATCAGCGCAATTCCTGGTGGTTACTTGATACCTGCTTCTCCTAACAAATCAAACCTTAGATTGTCTTGGAAAAATCCAGTGTCAGTCCTTCTCATGTGCACATATGTGCACATATGAAAATGAGATACATTCACTAGCATTCAACCTAAGAGTACTTCTCTTTAATAAATTAATAAACAAATAATCACTGTAAAGCAGCCAAATGTTATTCCAGCCCACCAAAATGAGAAAAAGTCATAAAGGTAATCAAATACAGACATTAAAATTGGTATTATACCTGCTTTACTCATCGGCTACGTTGTAAATTATGTACACATCTTCAGCCACAAAGAAGAAAATCAACACTCTATTCATCAGGAAAATTGATTCTTTTGGTCCCAGATCCACAAAGCAAACAACTCTACCTGTATTATTTCCCTTCTCTGTACTGTCCTTCTTTCCATCTCCACCAAAAAGCTCCATCTCAAAACACTGATTAGCAGAACCAGCCACCCACACTGTGTACGGGTCACTTGCAGTCTGTTCTTTGAACTAGAGACGATCTTTGCAATAAAGAACAGAGTTCGTTCTCTACACAGCCTGAGCAATATTTCGAAGCTTGATGCGCATGATCTGCTCCCCTGCATTTCTGCTCTCTGGGAAAAAGGCAGCTCGAGTTCAGTGACTGAGAACAGGATTCTTCTCACCTAAATTTCAGCTGTCAGGACCGGGCATCGTGTCTAAGTTAACAAACTCAGCTGCTTCTACAAGGCCTGCTGAGGCACAGAATCATCCCAGGGAGAGTCCTGCCTCTGCCACCTCTTCACTTCATCCAAGAATCCAACAGAACAAATTATGCAGGAATGAATGAAGCATGAGAAACTCTACATTCAAAAGGGACAACCACATACAGGTAGGTTGTTGGACCAACAGTCCTGCCACGAAGAAAATGAAGAGATGTAACCAGAGCTCCTTTATGAAAATCACCTGCTGTTCTTTTTCAAGCCCAAACTCAGCAGTGCTGAAGTCTCAGACCTGTTTTGAGGCTGTGGCAGAATTATTTTTCTGGTGGTGTTTGACAGCATAAAAAAGGGTTCATGTTCTCTCCGGGAGCATCCTGCACTGAAATCCAGAAACAGAAGCCTGGCGCTGTGGGATTGACTCAGTAACAATTCTCACTTTTCTCTGAGGATCTGTATGCACCCATTCAATTAGCATTTGCTACAAATGTAACATAGCAACACGGGACAAGCCCTCACGTGATGTAAATCAGTGTAGCGCTTCTGAGTTAAAAGAACTTGACCAAATTTCATCAGCTGCAACTCTCACGCAGTGCTGGTGAATAGCTCACTCCATCACTAGGGAGGTAAGGACCATAAAATTTGAGTGCCAGGAACAGTAAGTGGTCAATTCAATTTGTTATCCTCTTTAGGACTTCTCAAACATTTTATTTCTCTTGTTTTCAGAAGGAAGAAAAATGGGTCAGAATATATAAAAACTATCACACAGGGATGGTGGGTAGAAAACTGTCCTGAAGCCATAATGCGAGATTTGATTACTTCAGCAGCCGCAAAGAAAAACCCCATTCATAAAATAATCTTTATTAAACTCACTGATGTTTTTTTTTACTGTTTTTAAACTTGAGCTAACTGCCAACATGCTGTGTGAATCAGCACTTCCTGTTGATTTGTTTTGGATTAATTATAGCGCAATTAAAAAGGGGAGTCTTTATTGCAAACAACTACCAGGTGTTTTAGAACCGCAAACAGGGGCCACAACATTTTCAAGTGACACTGTCAGTGTTACTGGGGCACAACAAACCCATTTCCAAATGTATGCACACTCACAGAAATAAAAATCCTAGTACGGGAAAACCTTCATTATGTTTAAAAGGGGCGTGGGGAGGGAATCCACATACTGGGAAGACCCTTGATATTTGTGGAACAGCTGCTAAAGTTAAGACACGAACACCTAAGAGGGCACCTAATCTTGCCATTGAAAGGTCTGAATTTGCTAATCAGCCTCAGAGCTTGAAGAAAACCGACGTAAGAGGCAGTAACAATAAAACCCAATTAACTGTGTATTTTTTTACATAAAAGAATGAAAGGGAAAATTGAAATATTAATACAATATTTGCTGCATTGACTGCTGATGAACTGAAGAGCAGTACAATTTCCTGAATATCAGCTATGCTGCATTAAGGTTTAAAAGCATTTTCCTTACTTTTTCCTAATTACCTTTATGCCTGGCTTAATTATGTAGCTACTTGGAAATTCCTAAGCCTGGAATCTTCTGTAGCACCAAGTTCTCAGCGTGGCTCATCATCACTAACCTCAAGATCAAGGAAGCAGAGTCTTCTATCCTACTACAGCCACAAGCAAAATATGAGAGGTTAAGAAGTATTTGGTTTGTAAAGGTTACAGAAGGAAATAAAAAATAAGGTAAAACAAACTCTTCATGGTAACTATTTGTTAAAAATATCCTAAATACAGAAAAAGCTTTTCTTTCCTCCCATCAATCCTGACCGCTTACTGTGAGAGAGAATTAATGGGAAGGTATGAACTCAGTGAGGGGAGAATTGAAGTGACCCAATCCATGTTCATCTGGCAAAAAGCACATGCCAATTGAACTGTTCTGGCCAGTCTGCAGGCACAGACTGACAGGTCCTGGAAAGGCGGTCACATTACTAACACTGCCTGCTCCTGCAGGAGCACCGAGCCCTGCCCGCTCAGATCTCTTCATCTTCATCTGAGGAAACACTTGAGGCACTTGAATAAATCCAGTGAAGGCTAAACAAGTTGAACTGCTCTTTTTCTTTGCTGTTTTAGCAAAGTTTATTGAGCTGCATCTCAAGTAACCAGGAACAGAAATTAAGCTTTTTTTTTTTTTTTTTTTTTAACGGTGTAAAAAAAGACCAATCACAGCTTTTCCCTCAGTTATTTCAATTACTGAAAAAAAAAATTATACTTTTTAGGTTGAGAAACAACTAATATGATGCCTGCTGTTCTCTAAATAACTGATCTGTCAGTAGGGTACAAAGTTATGTAAAAGAAAACTATGAGATGTATATTGCATCAACTGGATTCGCAGTAATTCAAGTTTTTCAAGAAATTCAAGAGCAAAGAACTGTTTCCAGGTAATTGTTGTTACGATCTTGAATTTCTGCAGACTCAAAACTTTCCTAAGCTTCCCAAGAACAAGCCTGTGTAGGTGTAGAAAGTTCTTTTCCAAAACATGAACACAGATAGATGGACAGATAAGCTTTGGAGTGTATCTTGGGACAGACGGACTGACAGGTGCTACTATCTACAGAGTAACACATGAAAAGGTTTTGCACACCTGAATTAAGAGGCCACAACTGCAGTGCCTGGATGCTGATCAGCTCCCAATGAGCTTCAGAACAGGCCCCAACAAATCCCCTCAGCAACCCTACAATAACCCCCATCAAACTCCACCAAAATCCCTAATCACAGTGATGACAGAAATATTTATATTGCATTTTGCTACAAAAAGCATTTTGGGGCGATTCCAGCTCCAACTTTAGTAATAATGGGGAGACTTTGTATTAGAGGACTCTTGATTACCCTCAGCACCAAACGACAGCACATTCACATTCAGGTACAAATAATTCTAGCAGCCTTAGTACTCTGTCTTGATTGTCTTCATCTTCACAAGTGCCCTCTAAATGTAATTTTCCAGTAAGTACTCACTGAGGAAAAGCACCTCCTAAAACCACAGGGACACTGCCTAACATCTAAATCTGAAGTTTCTGCAAGACAGCAACCTGGCTGCTAAAAAGAAAACAAAACAGCAAGCACGCATGCATGATAGGATTATTTGATCCAATAAAATATAAAATAGGTCAGACTCCTCTTTGGAGAATTCTGAGCCAAGAACTAGGTGGTCCACTAAATTTCTATTCATTTGCCTTCAGGCTTGGGGAATTGCAAAGACTCTCAAGAAACTGATGTTCCTCTACCCACACAAGTAATCACTATTTGGGGGTGGGAGGAGTGGGGAATCTCTCCGTGTAACTGCTTGGCAATACCTGGAGACCTGAGAAATCTTTATGTAGTAAAAAGGGCAGCTGATGGATCTTTGCATGTATATCTATATCCATACACAGAGACATACAAAATTCAATACAGAAAAGAACAGCTTTACTTTTTTAATGTTGGACATAACATAAAATCACAGAATGGTTTGGGTTGGAAGGGACCTTAAAGCTCATCCAGTTCCAACTCCCTACCATGGGCAGGGACGCCTTCCACTATCCCAGGTGCTCCAACCCTTGTCCAACCTGGCCTTGGACACTTCAGGGATGGGGCAGCCACAGCTGCTCTGGGCAACCTGTGCCATGGCCTCACCAATTTCACAGGGAAGAATTTCTTCTCTGTATCTAAACTAAGAAAATATTCTTATCCTTAAGATAAGAATATAAAACATAAGGCACAAAATAAACATAAAAGATAAGATAAAACCCCCTTAAGAAAAGTAACCTATGCATCCTCATTAAACCAAGAGTAATGGAATGACTCTCTGCAGAAAGTGCAGAGGATCACAGGCTGGGAAGTGCCTGGAGCCTGCTCCCCCAGCAGGCTTCTGCTCAGGAACACTGCATTTTCAAAAGCTCACCCACAGCTATCACCCTCCCTGATTCCATAAGTAACTGAAGGAAATCTTCACGCCTCCAAGGGCCGTAAGTTCGTGTCAACTGCTTCACATATCTAAGGAGAGGACTGAGCCAGAGCAGGATGTGACAAGCAGCCCTTCAGCAACGCTGTTGCTCCACTGTGGATGGATGTGGTCAGCACATGCAGCTGTCTGAAGGGCTGGGGCTCGGACAGCTGCTTCCCCCACAGCTGGGGCCACGACAGCCTCTGCACCTGCACCGACACACCAGGGTCATCCCAGGGAATGAGCTTCACTCTCACTCCACAAAAAGCATTGATTAAGAGACAAAAGCTGGCAGCTCTTGCTCTGATCTGGTTCTTCAATACGGCACCACCTTGAGAGAGCTCCACCGCTGCAAACAGGCTGTGCAGACCTCACTGGCACCAGCAAGGCTCACACCGGTGGGTTCTGATACAGAGAATGTGTGCACGTGCCCGAACCACTCAAATAAACAAAGTTAAGGACTTAAAACACTGCTTACACCTGCAACACTTGAAAATGTGTCTGATGGAGGTATGAGATTAAATACACAGATACAGGTACCCTTCCAGGAGCTCACAGTATTGGGTTTACTCACCTCCTCTAAGTTGTGACAATTGCGCTGCCTTGAAACAGAAATGGAAGATTGATTCATGGATGAAATTCTTAAACCACCACCATGAAATGTAATTTTGCTGTAGTTAGACCGGGCGAAAACTAGTGTTAAGGGCAAAATACAGAGCCGCGGGCCCTCTTTGTGACAAATCAAAGTATGAAAATGAAATGTTTCAATCTGATTAATTACTTGGTTTAGAATATATGCTTTTCATTCTACTGTATCAAAATACTCATAATAAAACAGTGCAGTTGATGAAGTCAAGCACTGCCTTACAAAGGCTGGCAAATTTGCATAACAGCACTTGAGGTTCAGATTAGTAAAATCCTAATGAATATCTACTCTAACACCCATGTAATTGCAGGGAAAGCATTTGCGAGTGGTACAATTGAAAAAAAAAAATGAAAAAGAAAGAAAGGAAAAAACCACTGATACAATGGAAGTTCAGACTGTGACTTTAGTGTCAGTTTAAGAGACTGAAGTCCCATCCTGGAAGAATGAAGATCCCATTTAAAGAGATGCCAAGAAAGGAAGAATCACAATAAAGATTTCCAGTTCCTCCCCAGATCACAACATGCTTCCATCTTGCACTGCAAGTAACAGTGCCAACAATGCTCAATTTCATCACTTTTCTCCCAGACAACAAAATGGTTTTCATTCATTATCTAATGATTGCTTAATCCCAAGCGCTCATCTCTTCCTGAGCTCTGCATAAGGAACTGGGGAGTCCAGCACAGGCTCCTGGAAGACTTCCTTGGAGCTACACAAATGTAGCTGCTGCATTTCCTTTTGGGAGCCACCACCTGGCATCTCCGCACCTCCTCTTCCTACCTGTAAAACCAGGTTCGTACAGCACTTATTTTATCTCCCAAAACCACCAGGCAGATAAATGCCTTAAAGATAAGAGCTAGTGCTGTAAGAATGAAGCCACAGAAGGGCTGAAGACAAGCACTGCTGAAATAATACCAAACAGAACAGGACATATGAGAGACCAAGTAATAACGTGGTTTTATTCCTAAGTAATTGGCTGAGCAAACGTATTGTGATCCAGCAACCCTGATTAATTCTGCAAGAATGCTTGGGTAGTGTTTATAAAAACCAAGTCATTACCTTGACTAAACATTGACTTGGACAGTTAACTTTAACCATCAAGACCTTGACTAAATATTGACTGGGAAAGTTAATTTGAACTATAACATCTAGAAAATCGTGTTCCTCTTTGCTAGTATTTGCTATCACTTTGAAGTGCAAACAGGGTTGTAAAAATAGAGGTCCTCCCACCTCACTGATATTTAGTTGGCTGGCTTGGCTGTTGCTAAATTCAACACAAATACCTTGCAAAAAATTTAAAATATAAAATACAGAAAAGACAATGGGCCTGTTATGGATGAGAGGGAACAGTCCATCTTCCTTTGCTTGAGCAATAACCTGTCAAAAGTACGAAAAAAAAGCATCACAAGGTTCATGTTTTAAATTTATTTTGATACATACATGCAGCAGTTTTACAGATTTTGCACATTTTAAAAACTGTGCCTTGCCCAAGAGTGATGCAGGCTGATCACCAGGACAAGGGGTTCATTCTGGTACCTCTACTTTTCAGTAGCAGCTACTTCAAGTCTACATCCTCCACTACTGGTTTCACTTCATCATGTGAGGCCATGGGTCAAAGGACATACACTGGGTCTTTCACTAGCTGAGGTT
>VZRN01001083.1:2551074-2563104 GCA_013397935.1 Dasyornis broadbenti | reverse complement strand
AAAAAAAAAAAAGGAGAAAATCAATTTCAATCCTCCTAAGATGAAACCACTGATGTGTGCAGTCACTGAGGTCCCAAAGGTAATCCTACAAGAAAACATGATGGTGTCCTCCATCACTGTGTTGAGATAGTGTTAAAGTGCAGCAAAATCACCTATCAGGTACAGTCTAAGATCAAAACACTCCAAACAATAAATCTCTATTTCTAGACCAGTGTGAATAGTGCATCTGAGCTGTGTAATGAAATAAAGTGGTAATGACAAAGGGGCAAGGGATTTTATACTTCAGGAAGGTGTTTATGTATGTGGTTAAAGAAATAAACAATGCTGTGAATCCACACGTATTCCAGCCACAGTTTCAGTTCAGGAGTCTGAAAGTCCTTTTTAGCTTTATGCCTTGATTCCTTTTTTAATACATCAACTGCCTTTAGCACACTGAATGAAAAACAGCTTAGGAGCAAATATAAAAGACATAAATCTCAGCTACGAGTGAAAATACCAAACTGGTGAGAACTTGCTCCTCCGTTATTTCTGAGTATAGCAGTAAGGAACAGATTGATACTGGTGTTACCGGGGGTGAGGGTGGGGAATGAGAGAACAATAAACAATACAGTCATCAGTAGTTTAACACAGCGCTGTGTCTTGCAATGGAAACATACTGTGAAACAGCTTGCGAGATAAGCTTCGTCAACGATAAGTAATTTTTATTCCGTTTGAGTGGCTGAAAACAATAAACATGATTAAATGCTTCAGACATGCATTCAGAATTTAGACAAATGGCAAAGAGTTCCAAGGACTTTGCTTTTAAAACTACGTTGGGGAAAGACCTGGAAATTAACTGCTTTGAAATGTACAATAAAACAGAAGTTCGTTGGGAAATTAAAAACTTCCCATTCGTCTGCCAGCTCCACGACTCTCAAGCCCAGAAACCAGCTTTACTATCTACTGTTCTCTACTATGATTACTGGTCCCAGTTTCCCACCTCACCACTTCGTCATACAAAGAGGCATTTCAAATGTGCCGGTCATGAACCTGAGCTCGCAGGGTGTGGAACACCCTGGAAAACACCAAAGGAGTAAGTGTCTCTAGAGAGTTCCCAGTCCCGTGCCTGTCCTGCCGGCCCTCGAGGTCTCTGTCAGCACTGTCCTGACCCAGCCAGGCAGCAGCTCCTGCACCCACCTTCCTCCCACCGCCGGCAGCCCGGCAGCGCTCTGAACTTTAATTCCCGGGTGCCTGCTCCTGGTGACTCGGTGGCCGTGCACAACTCCGAAAAGAAAGCACTCCAAAACACTCACATCGTGGGGGGCTTGTCGGTTTTTTCCCTAAAGTAAGGGCTATAAAGGAGAGGTGGATGAACCCGCAGCATCTCTAAAGCAAGCGGTCACTCCGCACCCGCTCCCCTGACCGCGCACCGCTGGCCAGCGCCGGGGGCTGCTGGCCGGGGGTTGCTGGCCAGGGGCTGCTGGCCGGGGACCAGCGGTGATCCCCGCGGAGGGTCCCCGGCTGCTGAGGGCGAGCTCGCCCCGCTGCCCTGCGCGTCCGAAAGCCCCTCCGCCCCGCTCCGCTCCGGGCGCCATTTCCCCGTCGCTCCTCAGCGCGGCGTCCCCCGGCCTTGCCGCACCTTCCCGGGCAGGGCAGCCACGGCGCAGCCGAGCCGCGGCCGCATCCCTGCCCTCGGCCGGCTCCCAGGCTCGGCAGGCTCCCTGCCGGGCAGCTGGGGGCGCTTCCCGAAGGAAGCGGGCACTATCGCAACCGACCGGCGCTTCCAGCTGCGGGGCGGCAGCGGCCGAGGCTCCGGAGAGTGGCGCATCCCGGGGACCCCCGGCACGGCGAGGGCGGCCGGGGGGTCGCGGCGGGGGGAATCCCACATCGCGCCTGTGGGTCCCTCCTCGATTTTTTTTACTTGCTCCGCTCTGGGGAACGGCGAAAGCGCCCCCAGCCCTCTGCCCCAGGGCTCGGCTGGGTGTTGGGCAGCCCCGCACCGCGCTCCCCCCGCACCCGGCAACTTCCCGAGACTCGCGGGGGATTCCAGCCCTTTCCCTGCCTCGGGGGGACGGGAGGGAGCAGGAGGGGGGGAAAGACGGACAAAAAAAAAACTTCCTTGGAGAAAAGCTGCCCTGCCGTGCCTGCTGCGGGGAAGGGGTACCGGCTCGCAGGAGGAGCGGCGCACCCCGCGGTCCCCCCGAGCCCCGCACCTGCCGCCGCGCCGCCCACAGGAGCGGCCGCCCATGGGAGAGCGGACCGGCGCGCTCACCTGCCCCAGCGAGCCCTCTCCTTCTCGCATTCCTCTGCTCCCCATCGTGGGCGCAGCAGCTGCTGTTATTCCTTAGGATACACATGGCTCATCCATGCTGGCAGAGCCGCCTTCCCGCGCCGCCTGCCCTCTCCGGCCCCGCCAGCGCGGCGCTGAGGCCAGAGGGAGGGGAAAAGGGATGTGTGCGGCGCAGGAACGCTGCTGATCAGGGGTCGATCTCCTCCTCCGCCTCCTCCTCCTCCTCTCTCAGGGCTGGGGGTCTCAGCGCCGCTGTGCAGCTGGGCAGGGAGAGGGGGCCGGGCGAGGAGGGGGCTGTCTCCGCTCAGGGCCGGGGGGGCTCGGCGCGTCGGCGCGTCCCCAGCCTGGCATCGCCTCCGGGGCAGCCCCCGTGTGTGAGGAGCGGAGCGGAGCGGCTGGAGACCACCCCGCCCCGCCCGCAGCATCGCGCTCAGCCACGGCCGGGGTGGGGGTCAGTACCGGGGGCTCCCCGAGGGGCTTCCCCGGGGCGGCCGAGCGCAGGGACGGCGGTCAGTGGTCACNCGGGGCTCCAGCCGGGCCGCGGGGCTGGGGCCGCGCCGGGGGCCCCGCCGCCGCACCGCCACCAGTGTGCGGCTTTTCTCATGGCTTCTCGCAGTCACCCATGAAAATTTAATGAGGCATTTAGGGCTGTTACCTTCAGAGTCAATGGAGGAAGCATATTTAGCCTAATGCACTCGCTGCCGAGCCAATAGGTCTGTTGCAGGCGGATCAGAAGTCATGGAGAGACTCTCCTTTCAACACAAAATTCACGACCCATTAAACTTATTCTGTGATAACAGCTTCTTTACAAACGGAGACCCATAGAAAACAGAGGCTGTCATGCACTTCCCGAAAGGATTTACATACAGAGAGAAGTACATTTGCCAGGTTATTGCCATTTTACCAGTATTATCTCCAATCAATGCATAAAAGCAGCGCTGCTCTCGCTGACCGAGGTAAATGACTAAAAGAAAAGCTTTTTGCAGCCTCTAGATAGATCTGATTCGCCCCCCGGGGCTGAGTGGCCACGTCTCCCTCGGCTGACAAGGGAAGAAGGCTCAGACCATTACAGAGGGTTGGATCTGATCAGGAATTACGAGCGAGATGTTCTGCCGGACACGCAGATAGATATCCAGCTGCTGATGTGCACGGGATGACAGCCAGGGAGGGATCACCAGGATGGTGACAAGGTAGAAAGATGTCTACAGGTTATTTTACCTCCACCTGACAGGCAGGAGAGCTGAACCAAAGTGGCAACACACTTAAAACAGGGCAGGGAGCAGAGGGAAAGGCTGAGTGAACAGATTGATTGAAAGTACATGCAAAGATCTGGTAACGTTCTCAAATATTATCAGTTTCATCTCCCTCAATTATTCTTTCCGCAGCACATTAGGTATCAAGCATAAAAGATAACGTCATGTAATAACCTTTACAACATAAAAAATTCAAAATCCAAGCCACATTTATTGAAGTAGTTGATGCAATGGAACCTTTCACTATAGACCTGTTTTCTTCATTTCAATTTATTACAGAAATGAAAGGTCAGATTCTCAATTGAACCTACTTATTCTAATGTGAATTAAAAAAAAGTAAGTTCTAGTAGTCAACTTCATTGCAGCAAAATTTCCTATTGGTGAGAATTTCACCAGCTAGGAAGACAAAGAACTAAAGGAGAAATAAAGTAATTTTTTTCATTAGGAAATAATAGACAGCATCCTTGAGGAGACATGCTTGTCTATATGTATTAGGTCCAATAAAATATTAGTGATCCCTAGTTCCCAAAAAGTAAATCTTTTTGTTGGGGAAACAGTAAACAAACTACTCTCACTCCTTGCCCAATACACTATGAAAGGAAATTGCATTTATTGTGTTGCTGGCCTCACTGGGCTCCTGGAGTCTACAGGCAGTTGACTAAGTAGAGAGGGAACTTTGAGTAGTATAAAACTTCATTCCTGTTTCTGAAATATATGGATGCAAGTCACACTTGCTAATAATATTTTTTAAATATAAAAGACTACTAGCTCACAGCTTGTAATATGAATGCAAATGAACTTGTAATTATACTATGCAATTTTCTACTTAAAAAAAAAGAAACAACTATGAAAATAGAACAGACCTGACAAGCAATATGCACTGCAGTTCTTCATTGTGTTCCTTCATTATGCAGGAGTTGCCATAAGCAATCTGCTCTGGTTTAATGTAAAATATTTTTTAGGCCATAACTTTCCAACACAAACTCTCACATGAGAAAATATTTTTGGTCACAGTTCCTTCTCTCTGGTGAAGAACATGACCAAGAAGCAAAGGAGCAAGAAATTTGGCGTGAAGACTGACATAGCTTTCATTTGTGTTGTAAAGCTTATTTAAACCCATCATTCCTATACTCCCCTTTCTGATGATGCACTTTGCCATCACTAATTATGTGATAAACCATTAAGAGTTATATACAAAGATCTGTAGGCCAAAGATGTCATTTCCACTAACCACTGAACAGCTGGAGGAGCTGAAGATTAAAACCTAAAAATGTAGTTCTCAGCTGTTTTTCCCATAGTCACTTCTGCAGCCCTCAGTCACTTACTACTTGCTAAAACAACTGAAGGAAAAGTAGAATCTCCTCAGCTCCTGACTAGATTTGTACTAATGGAACAATGATCAGAAGCTATTTTAGTGTTCCTGTACACATCAGTTGAGAGAAGGATGAATTCAATGTTATATCCAAGAGCGCTGTACAATTTTTTAAAATAATTGCCTTGAAATAACATTAAAATATCCACTACTGATACCTGTAGGCCCGGATTCTAAGTAATTTGTTATGCTACCCAATTTCAGTAAGAACTGCAGTTGCTAGTAAACCACAGCACCCCACAGAGCAAAAATGTTTACCTGCAAATAAGAGATAATTTGCAGGATAATTATTGACAGTGAATTCGCTGATAATTCACAGTCAAGGTTTCTGACTCCCTAGGAAAAGAGTAATCAAAAAACATCCCTGTTTCACCTCAGAGGCAAGTTAATCAGCATCAGTGTTGTCCAGCTGCAAGCCTGTGTGTTTCTCACATGAAATGCTAAGGCAGAATCCTCACTGGTAAAACCAGCATCATCCTGCAAAAATGGCAAATCACTGGCCAAAAACCCCGTAGGGTTGTTGTCGGTGCACACGTGTGACAGCCACGAGCATTAATGAGAACTGGACATTCCCTGAGATGGAATACAGGCCTCACCTTCTCTAAACTAATCCAGGTGTCTCAAGCTGTGCTGATTCTAAAGGGCTACCAAATAATGGTGTAGAGAAATTTTGAGGATGTTTGGGGAAGGAGCTTTTGGTGGTGCTTGGAAAGAATCTAGAAGTGAAAGATAGGCAATGTTGCACTTCTCTGGATTCAGGTGGGATCTTTGGAGTGGGTATTCCATATCTGAACAGAGAATCAGCCATTATTTCTTTAACATTTTACTCAAATACAGCACAACTCATCCCTTGCCAAGTGAGCTCTCAAGATGTCAGCCATCTCACAAAACCCCTCTTCACATTTACTGATCTGTATTGTAGCCCACAGCAGGATCATCTTGATCACTCTGGAGATACTCTACGTGAATAGTTCCTCACACAATGGTGATTTCAGTTTAATAAGTTCCTCTAAGGCAATTAGACACTGTCTGAAAATAGTACCTGCTGCATGATCAGTAGCTATGGTAGCCCATCTCTTACTGCTGTAGCCACACAGTGAGCTCCTTTGGCCATTCAGCAGGAGAATTAATCATGATTTGATATTCATCCTCAGTCTTCCCAAATGCAAAGAAACCCAGCTCTCTCATTCCACTAAAAATCCATTGGGATACTTCCTCAGAGATACCTATTCAGCTGACAGGTGACTGAACAGAGTATGTTGCTGAACACCGCTCTTTCCCACCCAAAAGGTCTGTGTAGAAAAATTGTGGTGGCTCTTTATGAAAAATGGGCAGCCACTCTATTTTCTGTCAGTGACACATCGAGGAGAGGTTATGGTAATTCTTGCCCACACAGTGCAATGTGGTGGAAAATGCATTATCCCAAAAAAGTCCCTCACATCTCTCTATTAAAAGCCAGAACATGGAAATACTAAAAATGAAATTAAGTCTTGAATGTTCCAGAGACTCATCACTGGTTTCTGAAGGAGGAGCTTCTACTGTATTGTGGCTTGGTCACAGGGGGAATTTTTCCTTTCGTTCATCTCAACAAAGATTGCGAAATCTTGTAGTTACACACGCAAAAAGGGGATTCAGGAGCTTGGTTTAAATCCCAGCTTTGTCACTGACCCCTGATAAGCCAACCTATACTCATTTTATGTGCATCTCCACCACACCTATGTAAGAGGGCTCCTATGGGAATTTCTCCAGGAATACTTGGAAAGACCCCAGAGACAGGCTAGGACAAACATAAACACTGGTTACTGTTACACGTGTGGCCATTCATTCCGTTTTGAGCCCTGGGAGGAAAAACAGAAACAGGATCTTACCATTCTATCCGGTAGCCCCAGTTTTTCTCTGTCACATATTCAGAATATTACTGAACCAGCCCTAATGCAAACATTTTCCTCAGCTGCAAGTGAGCAGCTCCAACAAACAGCCCAAGACCGCCACTCCAAAGTCAATTTATCTTCTAGTAGATGGCAGCAAGTAGATGCCTGTCCTGCCAAATAATGGAATTTGTGAAAGCACTGGAGATTATGATCCACATTATTTCCCAGATGCCCATGAAAGAGTCTGTGATTCTCCAAGTACAGCGACTGACTTCTTCACAAATCCAAACTGCTTCATATTTCAAATCCTTTTTGGCAAGGTGCGTTTCCTTTCACAGCCAATTAACTGCAAACTAATTTAGAGAGGGTTTGCTTCTGCAAACACAAGCGTCAGGTTCCAACAGAGAACATGTTGCTAAGAGCATGATATATGCACCCGTTCTGAGTTCTGTTGTTCTCTCATGCCCCCCAGACGCCACTGATGAACCACACAGAGGCACCTCAGAATTTAATGAACTCCTTTCTAGGAGATCTTCACAGATGAAGGAAATTTTCAGCATCCCTTACATCCCGGAAGCCCACATGTTCTGCGTTACCTTGCAAAGTGCTCACACTAGCTCAAACACAGATAAACCGACAGCAAAGGGTACCCACTATGGAAAATGGATTTCTGCTGTGAAAATACAGAATATCTGCTTTATCAAGAATTCCAAAATTTGGCTTTACTCTGGATTAGACAGTAAAAGGGGGCTTGAAAACTTTAAACTCTCCACTTCCTCAATAAGAAAGCTTATTGCAGCTTGTTCTTAAGATTTTGTCTACCTTAACAAGCAGCCAATGCACATTTAAGCTCTCTGATTTGGACAATACTGCAACTTCTTTTTACTAAGTACATATTTATCTCCATAATTTATTCATTTTTAGATGTAGCTTTACAACCGAACACTTCAGAATCAGAGGTTCCTAGAGATCTTGGCTGTTGTCATATTCCATGATTTTGACAGCAAAAGATCTACTTGCCATTGTAAAAATCTTCTTTTTGTTAAAAAGAGAGAGATGAACATGATGTTTAGAGCTGCATTCCCCTCAATTTCTGCCAAAATAACAGGTATTCAGGAGACAGCAATTGTGTGTAGTGAATGTCCTCAACAAGTAAGGTTGTTTTTCATTTCCTCTTATGTCACATTACATTTTCCTCCTTATATTTCCTTTTAAATATTTAGACAGAGCAGAGAGTTTTAAACGTGTCATTGACACAAATAAATGTTTAGGCAGTCATTCTACCTTGGGTTCAGCTCTTGTCAGATCTGATAAGTTAAATATCAGTGGATCTGGCCAGTAATTGGATGGAAGACCTCTGAGGAAAACTCAAGTGCTGAAGCAAGTGCCACTGGTTACTCAGTAGGTGTTTTTTTAACCTCAGACTCATCCTGAAATATGCCCTCAGCATGGTATTACGAGCACTACCTGAAAAAAGGCATTTTCAAGTTAAATTTAATGCGTTATTTCTGTTAGGCACTAGAAAGGATTCCTGACACTTTCCTCTGAAAGTTGCTTAGCCCACTTTCAAACTAGTTGAGCCCGCTGCTGTGTAAAGCTATATCTGAAAGTATGAAATCAATTTTTCGCCATTTTCCTTTTAATAATAATACATTTTTAAAATCCCTTGTTTAAATAGTAACTTGTACATTCCTTTGCCTTTAATGCTTCATTCCTCACCTTTTCCTTTATTCCCCTCATTACGTCTGTGAGTCCAGCTCATGGACATCCCTGCCCACAGTGTGGGAGTTGGAACGAGATGATCTTTGAGGTCCCTTCCAACCCACGCCATTCTCTGGATACCATAGCATAGGTTTCCTTTTCCCGTTTCAGAACCAACATCAGCATTTCCAAGCTTGCATATAATCCCTCTATAAGCTGTTGATTACTGACTCTTTTGCCACTGCTTCTTGGTGACTTTTCAAGAGCACATGGTGCCAGGACAAGGGGGAATGGCTTCAAACTGACAGAGGGCAGAGTTAGGTTGGATATTACCAAAAAAATCCTTCCCTGTCAATGTGGGGAGGCCCTGGCTCAGGTTGCCCAGAGAAGCTGTGGCTGCCCCTGGATCCCTGGAAGTGTCCGAGGCCAGGTTGGACAGGGCTTAGAGCAGCGTGGGGTAGTGGAAGGTGTCCCTGCCCATGGCAGGGGTTGGAACTGGAAATAATCTTTACAGTTCCTTCCACCTCAAACATTCCATGGTTCTGTGACAAAGTGGAACTGACACTGACAGGAACACTCCACCCTTCAGGCTGTGGGATGCATTTGGGCCAAGGACTGAGGAATTCTGTGGGGCTGCTTCACTTGCTGATGAACCCAGGACTTCCACGCCTGTGGCTCAGCAGTAACAAGTGGCCGTTCAAATACGAGATCTCAGCGCTTCTGGGACCCCTGCAAAGTACCATGGAATTCATGTCGAGGTACAGCCACCCCTGGGATGTCAACTTCCCCCTTGTCCACCATGGAAACCGAGCCCTGGAGATCCCGATCCCTGTGCACTCCATGCAGTGAGGCTTTGCACAAGTCTGGAAGCCTCAGCTCCAGGCAGCATGCCAGAGTTCAGCCAAACATATTTGCCTAAGTTGATATTTCTGTAATACATTTCAAAACATGACAAATCATTACTTTCTGACGTTTGCTATTCATATTTTTTTTTTTTCTCTTTAAGCTTTCCAGGCAGAAATGGAAATTGCAAGTGCCACCATAGCAACTCAGTGCAATAATATAAATCTTCAAATAACAATTTAAATGAAGGATGTTTGAAGTATTTTTATTTTGTAATAAATTTATAGGTGTCAACTAGATCAGGGCTTCCTTTCTAAAGGGGTTTTGCTGTTTATCTAAAAAGACAATCCTTCACTTGAAAGAATTTATAACATTAGCCTGAGACAAAACACTGAGGTTTAAAAAAAACATCTCAAATGCATACTATTCATTTATATTAGAAAACTACTCACTGGAACTCACTGGAGTTTAAGTTGCTAAATGTCTAAGTCTTTTTTCATTCCTGCCTTTCTTATTCACATTTAATAAGAAATTATGACAGAACCAAGACAGAATCTCTACAAGCCAGCTATGGAGTCCTCATCCACTGCCACAAATCCGGGATAATTTCAAAGATTGTTAACAAATGGGATTTTTAAAAAAACTGGCAGTTGTCGTATTTTTAAGGTCCCCCTTGAGACTACACAGCATACACACAGAAGAGATTATAGTTTTTCAGATATGTGGTTCCTGTGGCTAGGGTGGTATTTCTCCAGGATAACACTCAACAAATTGGGAAATACAGTGGCACCCGAATATGAGGGCCAAGTTCCAGGTTTAGATGCTAAACACACATCGTTGCAACTTTTGGAAGGCTGACCTTCCTGTCGTGCATTAAAGACTGAATCTCTGTTCCAACCTCTAGCAAAACTGCCCAAACCAGCAGCATCAGGATCCAGAGAAGTTACCTGGAATCAAGGTTACACACAGAATAAAAAGAAATCTGAAGTACTGCTAAGCCAAATAAGTAGTTTCTTTCTGATTCCTTCATTTCTCATCAGCATCTGCCTAAGTGCGTCTCCTTTACAATGAGTATGTTTCCTCAACATAAAAATAAATTTCAACAAGAACACCAAGATGTTTGTCAGCTTTCAGAGCAGGGAAAAATCCATGTTGTTTAAAAAACAAAGCTTTTGATAGTAAATATTTTCACTCAGGTCTTAAATATATCATAGACATGGTCTTTAACAAGGAAAAGAAATCCTAATTTGATTAAATAGCTAATGAATTACAAAAGACCTAGAGCAGCCAAATGAATATGCACCTTCTGCTGAAACACAAGTCCTTGGGAGTGACAAATGTCAATAAATAACACAGCTCAGGAGTGGGTGGTAGGCAAGACTGGATCCATCTGGCCTGTTGATGAGGAAGGAGGAGAGCTGTAAAACGCACGGCTCGGGAATGTGACCAGGAGCACATATGCCAGGATGAGAAAATGGGAGTGTGCAGCAGCTCCCCCAGCCTGGTGCCCTCGTGGTAACCCCAAATCTGTGGGAACGTATGCTCCAGCCCTGCCTGGCGCTGTCCATATTTGTGCTCGGGACACGATCCCCCCTGAATCCAACTGGGATGGGAGACAGTGCAGTTCCTGGGAAAATCTGCTGAATTTAAATAGGAGTTGCTGACATTTGTAGCCAGGTAGCCATGAATCCACCCTCCCACTTCTGCTGCTCTGTGAACATCTTCCTTTCCTGCTCTTCAGGGGGTTTTGCAGACTGCCTGCCACACCTACTCCCTGTTTTTCCTCTGCCACAGTCAGGGAACTGAATCCCTCTCACTACAGAGCACTGATTTGCTACACCTCCCAAAGCTGAGCTCAGGAGGCATGGCTTTTATATGTGTTTTGATGAGCCATCAACTATTGTAGATACTATTCATGCTCACCAACAGATTCTGAAATGAAACAAAATCTGCCTCTCATCACATGCACAACAGGATATAACAGATGTCACAGAGAAACCAAGTAATAGCAGTTTTCATGGTTGAATTCAACAATTACTTCGGCGCTCCACTCTGTGGCCTCTGCCATAAAGCCCAATAAAAATGAGACACCTGCCCTCAGGAGTCCAGTGTAAACTTATATAAACAAAGGCCCAAGCCAGAAAAGCATCCAGATCCACATCCTTCACATTAAAACCCGCCCAAGAGTTAAGTTCTACCTAATCTTGAATGCACCGTGTCCTGGTAGAGCAAAGAAGGATGGACGCTGCTGCTGGAGAAGGGACAAACCTGATGTCTCTTCTGGAGAGAACAAACACTATTGTGCTCCTGTTTGCACTGTAATCTCACTCAGTAATATTTGCTGTCAGGAATGGTATCCTCTTGGGAATTCCACCACTGACCACTTGCAGCCACTGTGAACACACTGGAAACCGCCTCTTACAGAACAACAGCATTTGGCAGCTCCTTGCCAAACCCTCTCTGGATGAAAAGTCCAATGAAGATCCTTTTCTTCGGCTCATTGCACAGGAGTTGTGCACGGCTTTTCTGTCCCTGTGTAATTTTCTCCTGCAATGTGTACTCAAGGTTAAAATGCTGTCCTTTCTCCTTGGTGATATCTGTCACTGAACTGCCAAAGTGTGCCTGTTAGAGAGCCTGGCGAGCGGGGCGCTGAGTGATGCAGAGATAGACCTTTGATGCACGGGGTGACCTTAGTGCATTCCCTTTAAACTAAAAAAAAAA
>VZRN01001083.1:2499606-2551028 GCA_013397935.1 Dasyornis broadbenti | reverse complement strand
AAAAAAAAAAAAAAGGAAGAGAGCCTCTTCTCTTTCCCATTTGGGGGCAGAAGGACATTAAGTAGCACTTTGGGTGCAGTAGCCCTCACATTTATTGCAATTATTATAGCACTGAGAGGCTCCAGCCGAGACCGCGATCCCTTTATGATGAGCGGTGTAAGACATAAAGCAAGGGAAAAGCCTTATCTCAGAAATGCATAAACTAAACACAGCTAAAAAGGCTGCTAAGAAAAAAAATCCTCACCCCTGCTTCCATCATAAGGAATAGGCATAAGTTGAGCGTTTCTCCAGAATCCCGGTGAAATCTGTGACAGAGCCAGGGTGAAGGACCCACGTCTCTGCTAGGCTGATACCTCCACTTCCCAACAACACACCTACAACACAGACCTCATCTCCCAGGTTCTGCAGCTCTTTCGCAGCCTGCACGGCCTTTGAAGAGACTTTTAAACAGTAAATCAACATTTACAAAGCTAATTGCATACACAGGCCTTCTGGGCATAATGCCATGGTGTTTGTGTTTGCCACAAAACAAGGACAGAGAAGAAAACCACAGGCTTTGGGCAGCACCAATACTACCTGCAGGAAATGTTCAGTGCATGCATCTGGCACCATTTCCAGCTCCCTCTTTTCTCCCCGTTTTGCATATCCAGCTGGGAATGTCCATTTTACTGTCTGTTCACCTGGCCTAGTGTTTGAATACACATTGTGATTTAAACATCGCCACCAAAAAAAAAGAACATTAAAGCTCAAACATGACTTAGAGCACGGATTAACAACAATCATATGGGAACTATCTCATTTTAGCTGAAAGGGAGTAGCATTAAATGCAATTAAGAGCTCCCAATGATGTAATAAAGACAACTAAAAAAATACCAAGGCAAGTGGGCAAGAAGCAATCACTCTTCTGTCTAGAAACAGTAAAATAATGGCAGTCTGATTGTTCATAGGGTCGCCAAGGCCAAAATGTGCAGAATGACCTTCATTAAGTCATACTTTGTACTTCTGCTGGGGGACTGTTGCATCTGCTCCTTTCGATTTGGCTTGTCTGAGTAACAAAGCTCCCAGCGATCATCTAAACCTCATTTGGAACACCTGTGAACAATTCATTATATTAATATAACAGCAGGGGAGGAGTGCAGATACTAATAAATAGGTTGTTGAGCAGCTTTTGCTGCCAAGGTTGCTTTACCCAGCAAGGAAGTGTCCCTTCCACCCAAAAACTGTGGAACTGCACTGAGACGCTGGGCTCGGTTGTACCACGGCGTGTCAGAACACACATCTGGTGGTAGAGAAGCTTGTAAATTAATTTTGCCTTTCAAAACAGTTGATGAATGTGTGTCTAGTACTTCTGAGGGACTGCAGCATGATTTGAAACAGTTTGTTCTCAGTTAACGTAGAACAAATGTTCTCTGGCTAAAGGTGGCTACGAAAGGCATTTGGTAACGATCTGTACCAGCTGGGCCTCTCATTACTTTGAATAGATTTGTGTAAATCAGCACATAAAAATAAGCAAGTGGTCAATGCCTTTAATTGCATTTGGATGTGCTGCAGTAATAGCAAATATCAGAACTTTTGCATTTGTCCTCACATTCTGCAGTTCTAGGAAATAGATTTATTTTTTTTTTAATAGAAAGAGCAGCAAAAAGATTTTGCTGTTAACATCTATTTAGTCTGGTTTCACTTAGTCACATTTTGCAAATGTCAGTGAAAAGCAAAGGTCAAATGGGAAAAAACCCAGTGTGCTATGGATCAGTACAATTACAGAGTGCAGAGTAGCACAGGGTTATGGAACCAGCTTAGGAGGAAAACATATCTGCAGTATTGGATAGACACAGGGCAAAATCCTGCCCATGGACCAGCACAGCAGTAGCAAAACCACATTGTTGATGTTACTGTATTTTAAGATATTTTTCCAGAGAAACAGAGGAGAATGTGAGGTTTTCAATTCCTTGTCTCTTTTACAAATTATTTAGGCAGCTTTGGAACAGCCTTGGGTTTGACCGGTTTGCAGGCCAGAGCATCCTCGTTGCAACCGTCTCTGGAAGTGGAAGTTGTCCAATTCAGTATGCATTAAGAACCTAAAAACCTTTCTATCTCTCTCTTGTACTGTCTTTTGTCTCTGTTCTTCTGCTGGGTATGGGAGTCGCCCAGAGCAGCTGTGGCTGCCCCTGGATCCCTGGCAGTGTCCAAGGCCAGGCTGGACAGGGCTTGGAGCAGCCTGGGATAGTGGAAGGTGTCCTTGCCCATGGCAGGGGGTGGAAGTGGATGAGCTTTAAAATCCTCCCAACCTAGACCAGTCTGGGATTTTATGGTGATTCTAAAGCACACTTGAACCCTTTGAAAGGAATGTGAGGTTAACAATTATAAAGGATTCTGCCCTTACGGATTTGGTAGAATGTTTGTAACTATTGTTCTGAAAGGCACACAAACTCCACACAGTGTTGTCTCCAGACCAGCGGAACTGGAATAGACTGGAATTACCCCATTTTCATCCCTTTATATAAAGAAGTGAAAATTAGAAAAGGAAGGGTGCGACATATATCAAAAGCCAAGAGGGAGAACGTTTTAAACACAGAATTTAATACAATCAATAAACTTTATATCAATATAAGAGAGTCAACGACGTAGCTCTCATAACATCACAACCTCGTATTTTCTGTGTCGCTGTTGACATGCATTAAAGATTATTTCTTTCAGCCAATTTTCTCTTCACAGCACAACCTTTTTATCCTGTAAATACATTTCTTGGTTTCTCAACATCCAACTAAACATGCACAGAAAAGCCATAAAGATATCCAATTTATATTTTTGAATTTCGATGAATTATTTTAAATTTAGCAGCCATAAAGTATCTGCTATTACCTCTTTGCTGGCATTGATTTAGCAAAAATTGGTAATTGCCACGCTGCTTGTGCGTATCAGATATAAACATTTTCACATTTACTATGAACTCCTCTCCAGCAACATGAAATTGAAGGATAGACGAAACTGCTCTTATGAAAAAACAAGCTAATTTTTTATCATTTTTCTGTAAGGGATGATCATTTGAAACCTAAGAGCCGAAAGGAATCACAGGGCACAAGCAAGCTGAGGGATTTTCAGTAATTGTATCTTTCACATTTATCCTCTGCATAGATAGCGATGAAATAAATGCTGCATGTGAGCAAGTGTAAAAATGTACTTTGAGGTACTTCTGTTAGATGGAATCTCATCCTCTTGAAATTGCCTTTCCCATGAAAGATGCCCAGTGACAACCAGCAGTTTAACTAGCTGGGGATATATACAGTCAGTTACCCCTCAGCCTTAAACTGTTCTCTGCTTTGTCCCATAAAGCAAAATATATGAGGTACATGATCCAGCGTGGGGATAATGTACAATAAACATAACTTACACTGCAGGAAAATGAGGTCCTGTTGGGCCGGCTCACAACAGAATCAGCTGTGGAAGAATCCACCCAATCTGTCCAAACTGTTTCCCCGCTTTTATTCCTTTTTCCCATAAGCATAATTAAACCCAGTGGTTTTGGTCAGATAGCTCTGTGATAGCCTTTGAATTACTTATTCTGGTGAAGCCTGCCAAAACTTCTATTTTCTCCCCTTTTGAGAGTACAATGTGCATTATTTGCTGCAGTGGCAAGGCAGCACAATGATGCTGCTCTTTTCTCAGCCCTTCCCTCTCAATCTTTGCAGAGCATTCATTCACCACTGGCTTTTTAGGTTTCTTCTCAGAACAAGAGAAGCTATGATTGATGAAGAGCAGAATGTATTTAAATGACTTTCAAAAATCATGAAGTTAAAAACTATCAGGACTTCTGAATAATATTCCTAAATACATTTACCTTTTAAAAGGGATATTAACTTCTGTCTCCATTTGAAGATAAAAGGAAAAAATATTTCTTTATAGGACTTTTTACAGTAGTTATTTTCTCAACGAATGCAGACACTGTCAAGTCTTAGCCGTATTCTGGAGTTACGTAATTTTGTACATATTAATCGTGACTTGAGATGTTCTGCATCCCTTTAAAGGTATAAGCACTTGGAAATAACATCTTCATGTCGCTTGCATTCTCAAATAACGGCCATAAATTCAAATGCAGAGGTTCTGGGGTGACTTTCTCCACCTAAACATGTGTCTGCATTGAGGAATTTTGGACATGTAACCCACACACTGTGAAAAACTACAAAAGTTGCGGCTTTGAGATCCAGAGGCCCACTCTGAGTTTGTCCCATTAAATACTGAATAAAATAGGTCAGGAGATCTGTGTCCTGAGGAATTCTCGTCCAAACAGTTGATAGTCTTTGGCTGGAAGGGAGCCTGGAACTCATATTTTGACAGCACCAAGTGTATTTTTCTAATTTGTGACTTCTGAGCGAAGAGAAAGAGCATTATGAGGGGACGAGATGAGAAGAAAAGGAGATGAGCAAGGGAAGCCTGGCAGGGAAGAGCACGGAGAGGAAGGCACAGCTCTGGGAAAGCCAAAATGGGATAGGTGCTGGAGGGACAGATGGAGTCAGAGCAAGGGGAGGTCCCCACACAGCTCCTGCGGGTGGGCAAACACCGACCCCAGCAGAGCGGCTTTGGCACAGGCAGGTCTACACACAACAAATTCGTTATTGCTTTGAAAAACGAGCATATCAAATCCAGCTTTTGATTCTGACTACGGTCCTGATTTACACCATTAATGGATCTCGAAGTTCTGTGGTTTGTTAGCATTATGCGGACTTGATTTGGAAGAGCACCAAAAAAAAAAAAAAAAAAAAAAAAAAAAAAAAAAAAAATTAAATCACCATAGGAAATGGGAAGAATTTGGCCATAAATGGGTTTGCAGGAAAGCTAACTCCCCTAAGGTTTCCCAAGCTTCCCCTTATTGTCGTAAGTTCACTGCAAACATACTCTGAAATTTCATCTATTCTCATTGACCATTTCCCTCTGGCTTTCTTGTGTTGTGTTTATTTTTATTATTTCTTAATTAGATTACAAACACTTTCTACAGAAACAGTAAAACACTGCCTCTGGTTCCTGGTAACAGTACATTTTAAATGTATATTAACTCAATGTTTTAATTTCAAGCTGAATGCAAATTAAATTAATCTTTCAACAGAAACAGCAACTTCTCATTTTCCTCAGTGCTTTGTCTCATGCAGAATTTGTTCACTGTTTAAAAAGCCATCTTTAAACAAAATTGGCCACTGACTTCAGAACAAGCCTTGTTGTCTTGTGCTATTCCAGGTCTGTAGGTGGTGGAAGGACATCATCAAGACAGTTTTATGTTTTCCAGTCACCGCTCCTGCTACAACCTCACGTGAAGTCTGGCAGGCGGTTGGAAAGAACATTGTACCTTTCTGGTGTCCCGCTGCTGGCTGGGATCACTGTCTTGGTCATCGAGGTACTGACAAGCATATTTCTCATTTCTCTTAGTTAAAAAGCTTTAACTACAAAAATTGGTTTCCTAACAAAGAGCTGCGGGTGACTAGCTTTGGGCTTTAATTCATTCTCAAATGGCAGCGATTGCCAGAAAAAAAACGGTGGGGCAGGGAGGGAGCACTGCTTGCGAATACAGGGATCCTGATCAGTGACCTCTCTGTGCCCAGGGAGGTGCCCCTGATCCCCACGGGACTTCACAGGCCTGGAAAAGGGCAATCAGTGCCTATTGCTCATTAACCTTCCCCACTGCTGGAAATCTATTGGCATGGAAAACATCTTTATGAGAGCAGAGCCGGGGAAATGGAGGTGCAGGGAGTGGTGGGAAGGGTCACGCATCTTCGTCGTCAAGAAACTAAATGAAAGGAAGGGTGGGTATTACAGGATTTTCAATAGCATCGCAAAAAACCACATATTCAGCACAAACATAACACATTTTCCACAGGACCTATTTACCTCTAAGACCAGAGTCCCTTTCTCCTGACAGTTAAATTATGGAGGAATTTCTCTTTCTTATCTCTTATTTTAAGCCATTAGTTGTTTGCTGTTTTAGGACAGCTCTGAACAATTTCAGCCAGCCTTGCCTGGAAAGGTTTGCTGCGACATCTGATACTCGGTGTCAGCTCTGTGGGGAGAGCACAGAAGCAACCAGTTTTTCTCAGAGGTTTTGTGTGTCCTGAGTCCTTAAAAATAATGTTAACTGTGAAGCTTAAATCAGCACTGTCGGGGGCACCCAGTGTTCCTCCTAACAGAGCAGCACAAGGCTGCCAGAGGTATTACACTGCTCTATTGAAGCCTGCTGAGAGGTGGAAATACTGCCCTGGAGTTCATGACTTTGTAGCTGTAAAAAAAAGATATGACTATCAGATCTTATTATACCACCTCATGCACAGCTCAGTAGAAAGGGAAAATCCAATACAGGACTCTGTGGACCAAGAAATCCTAGGGAAGGTGTTTGTGGAGGGAGAAAAGCAAAACCCAAATAAGGTGGGAAGAGCAGGTTTCACTTTCCATCTGCACAGGGCAGACACCCCCAGTGAAAATGGAAGAGTTTGCATCCTTATGATCCTTGTGTGACTGACACAGTAACTAATTTCCCTCAGGCTTGCCCTGCCTACAGGTTTTTAGCTGTGCATGTTAACCTGCACAACGTGGTTCATTAAAAGCACTGCATCTGTTGGAGGCTGTGGAGAAATCAGTTTGCCTAAAACACTTTCTGCAAAGATTTCATAGATCCGGGATGAAAATTTTCTGATCAAAATATATGAAAGAGACTGAGATAAGAGAACCCCAAGGTTTAAACTCATGCCCTCGCTGATTCAGGTATTCCATCTCTCATTCCCCTGCCCTTCAGCTCAATGAATATTTATTGTTACAAAGTGGAAGGGCTTTAAGCAGGAGAGATCAAAAGCAGCAGGACAAAGCTGCAGCCTCGTGGCTGAGTCCCCTTCCCCAGATGCTGCAGAAGGACCGGTCAAGCCCCTCTCCCAGTTCTGTGCCCACCCAGCTTCCTCAGGGGTGCTGCTCCCCCCTGGCACCTCACAGGTCCTTGGAGAGCTGGGAGCGGGACACAGCTTCCGGTTCTTGGCCATGACACCTGCTATTAATCAATTTTTGTGCTGTTGTTAACCAACATTCGCATTTTTAGAGCTGCGTGTCTGCCCTTGACGCTCACCTCCCCTTGCTACCAGCCTTGGTAGGAACATTTCAAATATTCCCTCTCCTTTCCCTTGATGGTGTTTCCCACCGAAGGGGATGTTTCAGAGGTGCTCACTGCACACAGGACACCAATGTAAATATTACCTCGGGTTATTTTTATGATCGCTCTGAGTGCGAGTGTTGCCAGGAAAGCCATCAGGCAGGATTTCACACGTAATTACAGCCCGGGAATGAAGTTTGATGACTTGCAGAAAATATCAGGAGATTGATCTACTACTGGAGAAATAAGGCCTTGTTCTAACAACTATTAGAAATGAAACTAAGCATTCACTTCCCAGGACGCATTTGATTTAATTTTAACACAGACCTATGAACGACACTACAAACACTGCGTTTGTTAAAATATTAATACAAATATCTACGCACAAGGAAGAAATAATTGGGTGGCGGCTTTACCTTCTGACAGAGGAAAAAAGCTCATTTAAAATAATTCTATTACTTCCCTCAGACAGGCCTTGTAGGTTAGTTACAGGAACTCATAGGTCACACAAAAGTGCAATGATAAAAAATGCAGGTACTGTGAAACATTTATAAAGTGAAAGTATGAAGGAGTATGTAGTTTAGAATCTGAAATGACGTTTTGGCATGGAACAGATCTCCCACGGGGCAGTTTTGAAACTTGCAGAAATTCTTAAAATGACATCTTTCAAAATGAACAAACATCAAATGCGCTGAAGTCGTTACCTCAAAGTGCTTCACTGATAAGTCAGGCTGGGAATGTGCTAAAAATAAAAGCTGCCCAGTTTTACAGCTGGCAGGAGCAGCGCGCCAGGAGCTGTGACCCCGGCGAGTCCTGCCCACGCCATCCCTGCTCCGGCTGGGATTCACTCAGGTTTATTTGGACAGACAGGAGGAGCACAAGGGGGAAATGCGTCCACAGAGGAGAGGGAAAGGCATGGATGCGCCATGGATACGCCATGCAGAGGGACAGGCACCGACACATCCAGCACAAGGCATCCACAGGTGAGCTCTGACCCAAAACAGCTCCCAAGAAAGGTGACAACAGCGGCGTTTCTGCCCTGTGACTGCCAGGACAGCACGTGCCTGTTTGATGTGCTCAGTGACACAAAAAGCTCTCTCAAAATGCCAAATTTGTGTTATTGAGCCTCTTTAGTTTAAAGAGAAAGCAAGAGGGGAGAAAATGAATGGTACAATGCTGGCATTTATCAGTTTATTTAATGAGTTCTGTGGAATTAGGAAAAAAAAAACCTATCAAAAGGAAATTTCTTTTTTGTGCAATGCATAATTAACCCACGGACCCCTCTTCCCCAGCCCTTGTTATACATTAAAGCATAGTAGGACAATACAGATTTGCTACTGTTCTTAGGTTTGCTATGGTTCTTTCCTTTCCTCAAAATGGAAAACCTGGGGTGCCAGCCACAATGTGACAGGAGTCTGCCACTTCCAGGTACAGTACTTCACAGTAAGCTGCTCCAGCTGAATGAGAGTTCCCAGCCACTGACCAAAATGAAGAAAAGGATTCATGTTCCGTTGCTTTCGCCCACCACTGATCCGCCCTTAAATGCGCGGTTGCTTTTGCATCAATTTCCTTAACTACGGAAGACGCAAGCAGAATTCTGCCTTGTGCCCTCAAAAGGAAGCTTTACTGAAAATAAGACCTCTCAGCTCCAGCAGACTGGAGTAATGCTTTGCACAAAATCCACGATTGCAAACTTGTAGAAACCCTTCTGTCATTTTTGCCCCCGAGCCTGAGAAAAGCTGAGTTATGTTGCTGCATCCACATCAATCCCTCCTCCATCACCAGAGGCGCTATCCATGCTGATCTGTTGGCCCAGTGATCATTCAGTTATTCAAGCTGGTTCTACTGTAGGAATTGGGGTTGATTTAAACATGTGTAAGTAGCAGTTGAGGGTTTTCTTCCCTCCTCTGTGCACTTTCGTAAATCCAGGTTAGTAAACAACCCTGCACTCATCCCTTTGCACTTTGCTCTTCAGGAAAGGAAAAGGAACCAAAGCCTCACACAAAACCATGAAATCGTCTCTTGCCCACAGAGGAATCAGAAGACAGAAGGGAAAAAAGGTCGAGGCCAGACCTTTGGGAATGTCTTTTCCACATCAGTTCCATTCAGCCCACCTGACACGGATTTTCATGTCGTGGTTGCAGGCTGGTTAGACGCAGAGAGGCCACGAGGGCTGTTCCTGACCACGCAGCTCTGCCAGAGTGTTTCCCTGGCAATCCCACCCTGCACTCACTGCAGGCCATCCCAGACTGTGTCTGCAGGCAGAGATTGCTCATTCCCTCACAGCCTGTTCCAGGCACTCAGCATTATGGAATACAAGCTTTCCACAAGGGTTTATTAACCTCCGCAGAAGAGAACGGGTTATTCCGTTCTGTAGACAAGAAGCCAATAAAAAGGTTGATTTAGGCATTCAAAATCAGTGCCTAGCTCTTAAGTGTGTAATTCAAAGCACAACGGGCTAGAGCCTACAAAGAAAAGGTCATAAATATTTTAGGGGACTTCTCACTACAAAAACAAACAAACAACGATTTTCCACGCTTCACCTCATTTTCAAAAGCCAAACTGCGTTGCAGGAAAATTTTCCCCACTCCCCAAAGTCAGCTGGAGGCAGACACTCACCACAGATGCAAGATACATAAAGCTTTTGCTTTCAGTTGCTCATATTGTTGGAGATACAGAGGAAAAATCAACTTTTTGCACAATGGAAGACCAGGGCACCCATATTTTCAATATTTTCTTTATAATTATTTAATTCAGCTTTATATCAGTAAGGAAACTTAATAGAAAGAAAGAGAATCAGTGCCCATCCAATACCTTAATTCAGAGGGACAAACGATGATTTTACCAGATGTTACCTCAGGTATCTGTGGGCTTTTAGCACACTCCGATGTGTAATCTTTCAGCCTGAGAAATAGTGGTGTAGCTTCACAGGAGTCAGTGAGGCTGTAACAGTCCAGCTAAGGATGATGGAGGGAGCTATATACATGTTTTCCTCTTTCTTGCTTGCTTTCATAATTTCATCATTAATTCAGGTTTCAGAACTTGGGCCCTTGAACAAGGGACTGCAAAAAACGATAGCAACAAGCAGCCCCTTTTTGCTTATCAACCTGTCCCTCTCCTAATTGCCTGATTTTGCCTTAAGCAAACACTAAATACGAGACTTTGCACGTTTTCTCTGTGTTCTCAACCGCAGATGGAAAATATTTGTCGTACACTGCATGTACCAAATGAGCTCCAAGTCCAGCGTGGATCTTGGGTAGCTCCACAGGATTTGCTGTGGTGTGAGACGGAGCAGAAGTGATTCCACAACTGAAATCCTGCTGTCCCCACAACACAACAAAGTGCAGATGAAAGGCTTGGAGCTATTTCAGCTCAGACAGTGCTGCACACAAATCACACATAACTAGGCTGACTTAACTTTGCTCTAAATTCCGTGGTGGTAATGAATTTTTACATCTTCCCTGCTATTAGTGACTTGCATGTAATAATCCCAATAACGTTATCACAAATTCCTATGACACTACAATATTAATGGAAATGTAAAACTAAACTGCTGAAACTTAAAACCGATTAATAAAATATCCCGTCAAATAGATTCATTTCACTTCCTAAAGCAAAGAACTTCACTTGATCTCAGAGCATTAGCTATTTGAAATGCTAAAACATTTTTCTTTCAGTTGTAAAAGATTTTTCCACAGGCAAGAACTTGTTTGTCACTACTCACAGCCTTCCCATAAAAACAAGAATCCTGCTCTGTTTCCTTGCTTAGGCACTGGAGTGTCTAACAAGAAGAGTTAGAGATTATTCCAGTGAGTTAATTGGGTTTCAGAAATGGTTTGGAAAGAGATGCTCTCTCTGGTTTTCTCCTCTGTTTGGGGAAATCTGACTTGCCAGTCAAAATTAGGATCTCTGTTAGAAGGGCAGCATGAGCAGACTTTCACTCCCTTCTGCTTAGTCTGGAGACGAGAGCAAAAAAGCCAAATTGAAAACAGTTCCACAGTGAAGCCCCAGATGTGAAATTTCTTGGATTTGAGTATCTGAGTTCAATCTAAATATGTGCAGGCCTCATTGCAGGTGACTTTCCATGTAGACTCAAATCTGAGTTGAACACAAAAGCCAGTTTGAAGCAGGAAAGCACCCAGCACGTCCTCGTGAACGCCAGAAAAGAAATACAAACATGCTTTTCCTGCTTCTTCTCTGGTCTCAAACCAATTGAGCACTTGGTACCTTCCCTGGAGACACCAACAGGAGGAGGATTCCTAAAAGACAGGGAACTGTGCTCCTGGTTCAGGCACGTTCATGCTGGGTGCCCGTGGGGACCAGCACATCCTTCTGCTCTGCCTCCAGCTGTGGAAGAACATGCAAGCTGTGGGAATTGGCAGGCAGTGACAGACATCTCCTCTCGTCTGTCAGCCAGGAAAAGTGTGACTCCCAACCAGGAGAGCAGCACAGAGAGCTTGGAGTGAAGCTGCTGTGAGGGCACCCAGAAACCTCCTTCATTCCGCTCCTCCCACTGGAATCACGGCTCTGTGCTCATGGAAACGCTCGGGAAGCAGCAACCCTTGTCTGTGCAAGTGGAGAGAACTGAAAAACCTCCAACTTCAGCACAGCACTGCCACCCCCAGAACAGCTGGAGATGCACTCAGGCCACCCAGACTCAAAGAAATCTTCAGCTGCCAGACCTCAGCACCCTTAGCAGAGACACCCCCTGCCCTCACTCATCTGCCACCCCGCAAATCTCCAGCAGCGGTTTGGGCTTTGTCAAGGTCGCTTCAGGCCCATGGGAGTGGCACCCACCTGGCCACCTCTGGCCGCTGGGGTGCATTTTGGTCTCCTGGGCTTTACAACAGAGAAGAGAGGGAGCTGCTCGCACCTCCACAGAGCACAGATTGCGTTTAAAGATGTCCCACGTAAAATTACCCACGGGGGTTTCTCCGCTTTCACCACAAGCTTCTTTGCTTCATAAGCTCCATTATTATGGTGCTATTAAAAGGTTTAAATAGCACTCTTGAGTTAAGCCAGGTGCTTTCACTCTCCAAGTATCGGGACTATAGGTTACCAACACACACATGAGAAATCTTTGAAATCTTCTAAGGCTGATAGTACCTAATTCAGTATTTTTATTGTAGCCAGAAAATCCTCTGGAAACATTCCGACTTTCACAATATTAAAAAATAACCCACTTAGCGAGTTCTAAATAATATTTATTTTAGCTAACGGCAGTATTTTAAAAATCCTTGGCTCTCTAAGCCTATTAGCTTCTAATACCACCAAGTTGAGCTGCAGGAAAAAAAAAAAAAAAAGCTTCCTCTTGCTGCCTTATGGACACTGGGTGTCATCTAAATGGCTAAACTGCAGTACTGTTCCCAGAATTAATACTGCAGCAGAGAAAGGTGTTAAAAAGGGGCTCAGGGAAGGAGCCACACTCACAGCCCAGGCAGCGCAGAGCTAAGCCATGTGGGCAAACACCTCCTCTAATTTCATTGTATTTATAGGTCAGCTGGTTTTATTCTGAAGCACAAGAGATTTACTAGGAAAATTCATTACTGCCACTTGCTCTGATTTTCTTTCTCAATATAATTAAGCTTTGCTAATTGTCTATCATGATTAAAATCATGCCAATAACAACCTTGTTTCCCCATTTGGCTGCACTCCAGGCTCTTCAGAGCTCTTGTTTAAGGGCAGTTCTTCCTGTAGCAGTTATGGAAAGGTCTTTCAGCAAACACGTGAGGTGAGCCCTTGGCCTGTTTGCCAATAAATTCACAGGAGTCAGGATTCTACCCATGGATTTTCTGATAGCCAAAAAGGAAAGACACAAGCAGCAACTGTATTTTAAGCAAGGAGTGAGATTCACTAAAGGTTCAGACTTCATTCTTGCAGGTGGGGAAATGACCTCAAAACAGAGACACAGATAGGAAGGTGTTGAAATGAACGATTACTTCAGGGCTGTATTGTCCTCCCAGCAATACAACAGCTGATGTTAGACGTGGAAATGCAGTCAGGACACAGAACGGGGAGAAAAAGGGAGAGAAAAGGGGTTGGGTGTGGGTGGGAAAGAAAAATACCAGAAAGACTCGGTTGCTGTTGTTCTGTCACAAATTGCTATTTTTTAGCTTCGTCTTCTCAGTGGAAGGCAGAGCAGGGGTGCAGAGGGCAGGACCAGGAGTTGAAAGCAGCTCTGCTTTGCACTGGGGCCCCTGGCTGACACAGGAGGGCCCAGACAGGGCCCTGGCAAGAGGGACAGGACATAGGGAGGAGGCTAAAGCCATCCTTGCCTTCTTCCTACCTTCCCTTTCCCTCCTACCTGCTGGGAACTTCCCTTGATGACAGTCACAGCTTGGTTTTTAGCAATGCTCATCAGCAAATTTCTGACTAAACAGATTTTCAGGGAGAAGTATTGATCCATTGACACTGAGATGTTTTAACCTCCAGTGCTCTCGTTTCCCAAGAGCTCATTTGCTTGGGAATCGGGATTCCCACTCTCTGCTGCCATGGGCAGTTCCAAGTGACGCAGAATTCTCTCTGTGCCAGGGACAGCAGTGCAGGGGGTACCTAAATCATGACCCCAGGCCCTGAACTTCTGAGGGTCTGTGCTTCCCAGTAAGAGATAGAAGAACAGTGCAGGTCTGTTTCAATCTGTTTAAACGTTTTTAAAACGCTGCCTCCACGTAGAAACCCAAGCAACTTCCAAACGAGGGCTTACACCTGCACATCACTCCAGTATCCCACAGTCCCAATTGCAGCAGTAAAATAACCAGATCACTGTGTGCATCACCTTTTGGCAGTGTAAGACAGGTATCTGGACTTGGGTGGCTCATTCTCAGTTAGCTCTGTGCACTTCTGCAATGTAACACGCTCTGTGCCTCATTTCCCCTTAGGAAATGAATGAAAGCCACTGCCTTTCTCTCCACTTCTGTCTAATTTACACTGTAACCTCTTTGGGCCAGGACCTATTCCTTGTTACTTGTTCATACAGTGCCTAACACAAAGGCAACCTAATCTCAGACCCTTTTTTAATGCAAATGTAATGGAGAACTGGGCTGTTTTAACAGAAAGGGTAATTTTGGTTCCCCCTCGGTAATGGACTCTGGGAACAGATAATTGGGCTGTTTTGTCATTATTCTTTTTAAGTGAGGTTAAGGTCCTTTTGGTGGTGAAGCGAAATATGTATTGCAGGCTAATCAGCAGTCCAAATCCAAATGTGCCAGGGCAGAGCTCACCCTGCATTTAGTGCACTCAATGGATGGGTTGTACTAACACAATTAAAGGAAGAATTTGGCTGTGTACACACGTAGATCATTACACTCACGCATCTCCTTTTACTGCAGATCATGCAGAGAAGGGTTTGAAGACTAGAACATAACAATTATGGGTCTAGACAGAGGCTGCCTCCAGGCATGAGCTGCAGCTAGAGCAGCTCAAGTGACTGCCTCCTCCAGAGGAGGCAATCAGAGAAGCACTGGCACTTACACTCCCCATCTACCACAAACCCAGACTTCAGCCCCGTGGCGGGGTGAGCTGGGCTGCTGCCCTTGGCTTTGCAGAGTGCTGGGAGGACGCACACACAGCGCCAGCCAGCGCACCTCAGCTGGGGCCAGGAGCTGTGAAAGCCGCAGAAGTGAACTGCTGGCAGCTGATTGTGTCCCCTTGCTCCAGAGCCAACAAGGTCAGCGAAGATGCAACTTGGTAAAAAGATCCAGCCCAAAGGCCAGAAGACGTGATTCGGTGTCCTTACATGCCACTGGTTGTTAAACAGCTGTTTCTCCTCACACAGCGAAACATGTTTTTCATGGTGCCAGGGTACAGAACTAAAAAGAAAATTTGTCATCACTTCTTCATCAACTTAGCTTTCAAATGTATTTCAAATGCAGCAACTTTTATCTTGGTGTTATTTGTTTCAGTCCAAGAGAAAGCAAAGGACTGACAACCTTCCATCATTTTGGAGCATGAAGGGCAGCTTATCAGAAAATAACATCAGTGGCAGACTCTTAAAATACCTTTATTCCCAGGTTTCTCCCCTGCTTTCCCATGGGTAGCACATTTAAACCACTGCTAGATAGTCCAAACCAAGAATGGGCTATTCTGGTCAGTGTTTTAATAAATCCATCTTTTATTACAGTGAACCCCATTTGCTTTTGAGTGCAAGTCAGGGTGCTGATACAAATCACAAAGCCATGTATGAAATACACTTTGGATCTGTGAGAAACTTTCTTCCCCTGCAACATGCATGTAACCATGACTTAAGTCAAACAGGTCTTCTCCACTGGCATGCAGAAAGAAAAATCTTTAGCCCCAGGATTTACACCTTTAATAAGGTGGATCCTATTTCTGACAATCTCCTACAGACATTGCAAAGAAAACCTGCTCATTCCAGCTGTTACCTGAGTCTCAGAATTACTTCTACACTTAGATTTTAATCCCCTAATTACATGACTTGTAAGCCACTGAATTCTCTGTTCATGAGAAATTGTCTGGGATATCTTGCAGCAAGAAAACAGTGTACGTTTCTGTAATGCTTAATTCTCACCTAATGAAGAAATATTGGACCAAACCTACAAAAGCCAGCCTGAGTGAGAACGTAATCAGCATATACTCTCATTCCTTTAAATGCCAGGGAAAAATCGTCCAATATATTTGAAATTTCAATACTTTTTTCCCCCAACACCTTAGGCATTAATGGCTTTTTAACAGGACACAGTGTGTAATTTTTTTGAGGCAATTTTCCATGTTTTTTCACCTTCAGAAAAAACGTACTGGGTTAATCTTTCCCCGCTGACATCATAAGGATGATTTCTGCTGGTAAAGAGCTCTTCAAAACAAAAAGGAATAAAAACAAAGGAGTTCATTTACAGTTCCTTTGCTGAGCAGACAAACCATAGCGGAGGATTGTTCAATGACAGCCAGTGGGACAGTTGTCCATTCTGACGATTATCATACTGTGATGTGCATCCCAGCAGCCCCTGCATAAATCCTTACATTATAACCCAGGCTCTGCTGTGCACAGACTTTAACCACATCTCATTTGTGGCTCAGGAGACCTGGCTTATGCTCCTGGATTTGCCATTGCCCTCGGGTTGTCTCCCTGCAAAAATCCCTGCCTGTCTCTCTCTGTTTCTCCACCCCTGAGATGGGGATCAGGGTATCCTTATAAAGCACCTTGCTGTGGAGGGATCAATGGAATTGTTAGGTTTCACCCTTTTGAATGGCTCTCTTGGAAAGCAGAGAATTTCAATCTTCATTTAAAGCACAAAAGCTGGTGTGTCTGTGGTGTTTTTTTAAAGGCACTTCCACATCAAGCCCTGAGAATGCGTAAATGAAAACACCTCTGAAACAAATTCTGTTTGTTTTTCATCCATTGTCTGCACACACTGACACACAGTTCATCTTCTCTTCAAGAGGCAAAAAAAAAAAAAAAAAAAAAAAAAAAAAAAAAAAAAAAAAAAAAAAAAAAAACCTTTTTTTTTCACAAAAAAAAAAGTTAGCACTTAAGCACTTATTTCTGCTGAAAAACCATTCATATAAATAAAAGAGAGACAGAAAGAGACGAAGTACTCTGCACGGACACTTTGAGCTGACAGAGAAAACGCTCCTTCCACAACAAACTGGAGCACGCGCCGGGAGGACAGCGCTGCTCTTGATTTTCATCTTTGAGAGAAAATGAAGAAGAATGAATAGCTATGCCTCACTTACTCTTGAAGCAAATCAAAAGGAATATTCTGGTGTCTATTTTTTATCCTCCTGTTCTGGTTAATGAAAACAAAAGACCTAAATATTTGATTACTTCCCCTCCGTGTCAAAAATAATAGTTCGTGTCCTTTCTAGTTTGACAGAATGGAGACTTGTTAGATCTCAGTCCTTTCATCTGAAACACCATCACACAGGTTTGCACCAGTCTAACTTATTAAAATAAAGTTGAGCTCTGAAAAGCTTGCTTTTTTTTTTTTTTTTCCTCTCTTTTGGAACTGCACTGCAAGCAATGATTAGATTGCGTATGCCAATAAATCTATAGGGATAAGTGAACCAAAATAGCTACTCCCTCTCAAACCTATCAGTTAACAGGCTTCCTTTGTTAATGATGTGACCATTTCATGATTTGCCTTAAACCTCACTCTGCTCTGTCCTGTGCCCTTCAGAATAAATACGACCCATGCTAAAGGCTGTGCAAAATACACTCAGGAAATCCGTATTTGTGAATTAATATTTTAGCAATTTCAGTGGCATTCACAAGTTTAACTGTGTGGAAGCTAACATATGCGGGATCCTTCAAAAATCTGCAGTTCAGTTGGAAACACATCTCGGCAAAAAAAACCGCTTTGTTAGTACAGAAAAAACTTAAAGTGGTCAGAAACTGATTTGAACTAATGAAGACATAAAATGGCAAGGGAGGATAATTTTAAGGCCTATGTATGTTGTGGTAAGGAGCTCTGTTTTAGAAAATCACACGTAGCATACAATTACAGAGAACTATGGAAGTCATGGGGAGAGTGCCCTTATTCCACAGAGGTCATTCAAATTATTCTCATAGCAACTTCTGCTTGTCAGGATTAGCCATAAATATGGGTGGTTTGACTTGTTAGTGGAATGGTTTTTGCCCTGATGTACCGAACAGTACATTTTGTCACAAGACGGCTTCCATTTCATTCCCACAATTTTCCCTCCAACTGCATTTCCAATTCAGTTGCTGACCCCAAGAACTCAGTTTCTGCACCAGTTGTACCCCAGTTCTGCCACTGCCCCACTTTGCCCCCTCATCCTCCATCCACAATGGATTTGCTTCACGTATTAAAAATTAATGCTTAGGATGATACATGATTTTAAATAGAACTTTTATTTCCAGTAATTACTGGTGCAGCAGTATTTTTCTGGCTGATGTTTTCAGTAACCTGAAGAGAAAGAGAGAGGAGAAGGACATAAAAGAGCAGTTTAAAGGACTCCAGCCTTTTAGCAGAGTTGTGACAGTCTGAAGCGGAAGAGATCATTCAGGGTGTTCTTTCCAAATGGTTGTGTAACCAAAAAGAAAGGGGAGTAAATCAGGGCCTGGTCAGTTTCTGTAGCAAGAACTAGGTAAGAGAACAAATCAAATTTAACTCTAGGAAAGCAATAATGGAAAATGCCTGTCTCACCAACAGTTCCCTTGAGAAAAACAATCTGACAGTGCTGAGCCGGGCCAGGCTGGGCTTCTCCAAGAAACCGCAAAAGCTCCTTGTCCGTGCTGAGAACTTGGTGGAGCAAAATACCAGCTGTAGCCTGTCCCTTGTTAGCATTATGGATCTCTATGTTTAGCAAAGAAAAGCAATTTAGCAACATGTATCAGCCCAGAAACTTATTGGTCACCTTCTGAGACACTCAATTAACATTCTTCCAACTCCAAGAAAAGGACACAAAAGCTCTCAAGTACCTTTGAAATGGTTAACACTACAGAAAGATCACAGCATTTTTTTTTTCCTCACTGTTTTCCCTTTCTAACCTCATTATGTAACAGTCTCACTGATATTTCCAGCCTCTCACTCTGATCATCCCTACATTTCCTGGCAGAGCCTCCAAAAAAAGTACTCGCAGGGCACCTGGAGCCCTGAATGCAGACAGAATTGTTGGTGTGAGGTAACAAATACGGAAACCACAAAAGCTTTCGTTCCCTGTGATAAAAGCCAGCATCAGTGTGGTTTACAGCACTCAAGGAGCAGCTGATAGAGCCCTCACAAATCTTAATTCACCCGTTTTGCTCTCAGAATTCATCTCCTATTAATTTAGAAGAGTAGCACGGCCCTGCCTCAGGCACTGCCACGTACTCCAGATAACCCAGAGAGACGTTGTATCGCTCACAGATTATCAGCTGCTGATGTGAAATCAGAATGAACGATGGGAAAAAAGTGACCAGGGAACCTCATCTTGCATTTAGCAAACGAAATTCCCTTGAATGACCATTCCATGGACTCCTAATTTCCCACTCCTGTGGCACCAGCAAGTCCCAGGCTCTGTGGCTCACACCCACAAGGCAGGCCCAGTGTATTGACCCATACACCCAGAGCTTGTGAGCTCCCAAAATGGGAGGGAAATTGGGAAATTGGGAACTGTCCAGCAGGCTAGCTGACACGAATGACATATTCCTGACCCAGAGTTTAAGGGGGAGATGCAGTCCCGTGCTGTGGGCTGTGAGTGCAGCTCTCCACCTCACCTGACCACCCATCGTGGCATTTAAATGGCATTTAATCCCTGACTTCCACCAGCCAGGGAAAATGAGATGGTGAGAAATTTATTAGGCTCTATAATCATGCATAACAATCTGCTGTACATCACGACTTAAACTGGAAAATACGCCTGACAGTAGAATTTCACCCTTGTTAGATAAAATGAGGAAAGGTGATTGTGTGTGATCCTTGCCCCTTGCCTCCACTGGGAGAGAGAGGAGGCAACTGGCAACAGCATTTCTTAATAATTACACATTATCTCTGAATAGACAGGGGTATAGAGAAATATTTTCTTCTCACTCCCTTCACTGGTGCAATGTCAAGAAACGCTTTGATTAATTGGACAACAGTCCTTTGGGCTGTGAGGTACTTAAACTCCTAAACCCCACAGACAAATGCAGAGCTATGAAAGAGGAATTTTCGCTTCTCGATACCAAGAGTGAATTTTAACCTAACTGAAATTACTAAGGAAGAAAAACCACTCAACACAAGCAGCAAGGAGACACGTGTGCCTCGTGTCTGAGGTCTCGCCTGCACAAGAGGCTCAGCCCCCATGTGATGTGCCCTGCCCTGAATCCCCTGCCCACTCCATTCCTATTAAAAATGGGTAAACAAGGGGAGCTGACTGTATTTTTTTCAAAACCAGCTGAAAAAGGTGTCTTCTTCTTTCTCTGTGTTGCTTGGTAGCCAAAGCCCTTAGGGTGTCAGAAACCCAGGTTCTACCTAGGGGTCCTTCCCCATCTTGTGCAAGAGATCCTGACTGCCACAAATTCCAGATAAACTGAGCACAAACATCCTCTGCTCCGTTTCCCCACCCTGACAAGGTTCTAGTAACTCCTGGAGGCACCCAGCAGTTTCCAAACAAGCCAGGTCCCTCAGAAGAGGGCTCTCCCTGGCTCCCTCTGCCCTTTTCTCAGCACCTCTCAGAATGAGCAATGATCATGGAATCAAAAATAAGTGCATTTGGGTGTCTATATTTATATTCCTGCTTTGCAGAGAGGGCTTGGAGTATTTCTACTCCACGTTTTGAAAGTTTTTCTCCAACAACTCTAAGCACTAGAAACTTAAAAGCAGAACAAGGTGAGAGAGCAAGACCTGCTGCCCTGAGAAAAAGACCAGACACCTGAGAGCTGACAAAACTCATCTAAACATTGACATGATGCTGTTGCACTGAACATGTCCAGAAGTGACTGGGTTTTTTTTAAGTGCTTACACTGCGCTATCACAACGTTTCAGAAACCTAAAGCACGAGAGATTAGCGCTTTAAACCCTAACCTGAGCCAAAGCCAAAGGGACGGGTGCCAAGGAAGAGCTGCTAATCGTTTGTCAGGGATCTGGTTTGCTCTGCTCTGGCTCTGCTCGATGGGTGATGCCAGAGCAGCTTTCAGCATGGGTCAGTCGTGGTGCTCTGCAGATAAATTGGCTGCACTCATTTGTAATGTTTTCCTTCCTCTGTCGCGCTGCTTCTTGATTAATTAGTGCCATTAAAGCACCTACGCAGAGACCACACGACACCTTGCCTTGCATAACGGTGGGAAGAGAGAGCAAGTCCTGCTGAATTCAGGGAAAAGTCTCTGAAGTGTAAATAGATAAAGATAATCAAATTCAGACGAGATTGAAATTAACAGACTATCAACCAAGTGACACTATTAATAAATGTCCACAACAAGTAGGGACAGAAAGGACTCCGGAAAGAACAAATGTAATTTAATTAAACAAATGAGAACGCACAAAAGAAACCATAACAGATAAGTGCATGGAAAGACAAATAAAGATTTCAGGAATAATTGACGTATTATTCACTGTATAAAATGAACCGTACTGGTGCTCTTCTCTATTTACACAGCAAGGTGGAAAACCTTGGCATTTTACCTGTAACCTTGTGCACTGCAGATACTTGTCCTGCACATGAATAAATGAAGTTTTCTTCTCACATTATTAGGCCACGTGAGTGCAGAATATACATATGTACTTACAGCAATCTTGTGATGCAAGGGAATACTATTATTCTGATTTTATGGATAGAGTTTTACAACCTCATTAGTCTTGAGGCAACAAAGCTTTCTTGGTAGGGTTTGGCTTGATATTACAGAGCGTGAAAAATCACATCCCATAATCTACATTACTAAAATAAGCAAAGTTTCTGATGTAAATGCAATGAGGTTGACAAGACCCTGCCCATAAGCTGTGCTGGTGTTTATGATTTATGAAATCTCTTTTTTTTTCCACATCAGCACCCTGTTACCCAAAACTCACCAATCTCCTACCTGCATGTGCTGAACCTCCCCTGAGATTCCCTTCCTGGTGCTGGTTAATGCAGTGCTCAGAAACCCGCATTTCTAGCAAGGCATGTCCCCATCCTCAGCCACTTCCCTTAACTGACAACACAAACTGCTACAGAGACAGAAGGCATCACACAGGATGCCCCAGCTATTTGGGGAACCTTCCCATTGCTGGTACAGCTCTGCTCATGAGGGGGAATTCTTATTCCCTCAAGGGAAACACAAGGCCAAAAAGAAAAGAAACTGAAATGAGCCACAACCTTTTAAAAAATCACAGCCGTGTTGATACTGGAGCTTCTTCCAATGTAAAAACTTGGCCTTAAGAAGTCACAGCCCAGAACATCTGTATTGTACCAAGAAGTTATTTTCTCTACTGGGTTTGTAAAAATTCTCTTAAAAAACAATGCACTCTGTGGTTCAACATTGAATTCTACCAGCACAGCACTGTTTAACGTGGCAGTTCCCTAATTGTCACTGTTTCCTATACCACTTCACTAATCAATTCATTTGATTTTACTGTGTTTCAGTCACCCCACAGAGGAATCACAGACCGGTGGGTGTTTCTAATGAGATCCTGCAAGGACCCTGAGTAATTGACCCTCAGCTATACAACATTTTTATCAACAAGCTGGAAGAAAATACGAAAACATTATTTGATAAAAATGTCAAATGACTGACAAAGATTAGGAGAATGGTAAATAATGAAGTGGAGAAGGTATTGATTCAAAGCAACCTGATAAGATCAACACAAGCAAGCATTATGTGCTCCACAGTACAGCTACTGAACGAGTCCTAAATCCTAATTAGGAAATAGGATAAACTGAATCCTAGGAACAAAGCACGTACAGCACTTTTACAGGTTGGAAGGGTCTATTTGGGGAAGAAAGGGGCTAAAATACAGAAGAAAACCTTGGAAATCAAGAGCAGGCATTGCCGTTTTAGTGAAAGGTCTAATGCGTTCCCTGACAGTGTCAGCAGGATAAAGCCACATGGGAATGGAGAGATTACATCACGTTGTTAATGGGAGTTGGTACAAACACAACAGCAAACAGCAGTTCCCACGTCAGGCTTTGCATCAAACGGCCTCAAGAATGATAAAAGGAACAGTAAATACATGGTCAGTGCGAAAAGGAAGGAACTCAATCTGTTCGGATTACCAGAAGAAAGGAGAGGGCACAAGTTGATCACAGCTCAGTAATACCTTCACAGGACACTGAAATTCCATAACTACAGCCTCTTTATGAAATAAATGGAGCTATGATACGATCCAGGGGCTGGGAATTGAGCTAGGCAAGCTTTGACTGGAAATGAGATGCTGCATTTTAATAGCCAGAGTAAATAACAACTGGAAATGATTTATTGAGAGGTAAAGTGCATTCCTCAACATTGTAAACCTGCATTTCACAAGTGGATGTTTCCTGAGCTACGCCCAGCTCAGCTGGATTAATTCAGGGTGGCCTTCAGAAGGTCAGAGGAGGTGATTGCACAGGTCCCTTCTGGCTTTACAAACCACAGGTCTCCAGATCAATCCCCGTTCCTGCACCTTGAGTGCTTCCTTCAGGTCATTAAGTTTAACACCCACTCTCCCTTCATTTGGAATGTGCAATTTAAAGCTGTAACTGCTGCCTTAATTTAATGGTAATTAAACCTGAGCCGGCCCCAGTGTTTTCTGTAACCGACTCGCTGCTGCAAAGGGAGAGCTGGACAGAACCTTCTGGAGCCACCATGGGAGCAGGCTGCCAGGAGGGGACAGGGACAGCTGACTGTCCACCCCACAGGTCAGTCACAGCCTGGAATTTAGTTAAGGAAGTGTGTCATTAGAAAGCCTTTTTGGTGTGCAGGACCACAGGAACAGGGTGTCAGCTAAGGAGCAAAGGTACAGGAAGCCAGCAGAGTCCTGATATCAAAAGACAATTCTGCCCCTGAGATAAGCTTCCCTCAGCCCAGGTCCTGTGGTAATGCAGGAATTTCCCTTCTCTACATCCATTTTTCCAGCAGTGACACCATTTGGACAACATTCCTCTTCCTGAAAACCCTTTTTCCCAGCGCTCCTCCTGCTGTCCCTCAGCCCAAGCTTCACACAGGCTCAGTTAAACACCACACGCAAAATAAACCAGTCCCGACATTCAGCCCACACAGCTCCTGGAAGCAGCTCTCACTGTATGGAAAGACACAGACTCTTATTTAAAAGAAAATCAATTTTGAAAGGTTTTCACTGAAAGCTCCATCGACTGGTCAAGAAACTGTGCAACTTTGCAAATATTATATCCTGCCAGAGAGTGCAGGACACAACACATCCTGCTGAATAACGCACTCCGAGTGCCCATCGGTGACGGTGATTATGCACCAGAGCACCTCACTGAGCCCCTGACTCTCTGGTATCCATCTAATCAGGACAACCGCGAGCCGCTGTCACGTTTGTCAACTACGACACGACTCGAAAAGAGGGCAAATTCGGGGAGTGCAAGCCAGCAACGCAGTGAAGAATGGGAAAAATGCAGCTTGGAGAGGGAATGTTTTAAAACAGACTTCAGTTACCCCAGTGCTGGAAGGCTGATGCTTCCTCTGAAGGAGCCACGCACACGAAACTCCATCAGGAGTGCTGGAACACGAGCAAAGCCTATTTGCTCCTCTTTGCCTACTCACACACTTCTCACTGTGTGTGATGGGAGTTACAAGCTGTGCTCAGGTCTTTGGAGACCCAGATTGGGAAGTGCCTGAAGTCTTAATAAATATATATATATATATATGCGCCTTTCCTAAGCTTTACATTAAATTAGAGGAAATAAAATAGCACTCTTTGACCTAAACCAATGGAAATATAACTGGAAAACTTCAAAGACCTGATTTTTCATACGACACACAGATTGGCTGTGGACTCCTTCCCTCCTGCTGCCTTGGACACGCACTGCAGAATTTGATTTTTAAGTGTTAATCACGTAGTGACCACCAAGCAGGTATTTGGTACCTTTTAATTTGCAAAGCACTTTCCCTGCTAAGTTATCTAGCAGCTGCTCAACAAAAAAACTCCCTCAAAGCATAGGAAATAGAAAATGGTGTGCGTACGGTGATGTGGGACATAAATTTAACAGGTGGGCCCCAAAATCCCTTCTAGTTAGTGCAGAAGGCAAAAAAGAATTTGCTTATAATACATCATCATGCACGTTGCTAATAAAGAACTTGAGAAACTTTTAGGGGAAATGGGGTTTATTTAACTCCATTGTTTAGCAGAGATGACACAATCATCAGTGAAATGTGATGCCTCATCACTGAAATAAGTAAGAAAGCCTAAAAGCAGTATATGGATTGCTGCCACCACCAGCACGTGCCACAACATACATAAGCAAACTATTTTAAGGTAGATAACCTCAGATGAAACACATTACATTCCTTTCTTTGAATTTTGGTCTGGTCTTAAAATACAAGTTGTTTTTTATATAAATGTAACTGTGCTTAAAAATAAAAACTGATGGTTGTGTACCAGTCTATTTGCAGTGCTGTGGATCTAAGAATGGGCCCCAAACACACTCTGGGATTGGGTTTGAGTCGTGTTATTAGAGGATGTAATTTATTCAGTGCTGTAGACAAATGCAGCTCTTGGAAACTCTCTGAGTGTGGAGGACTTTGGTGAAGGCAGCTTTGCTTTTATTGAACTATCAGCGGGGAGGTCAGCAATAAAAACCTTAATGTCTTATCTCGAGTGGAATGCTTCAAATCTTCTAAAATTAATTCCATTTTCCTGACGCCCACATGGGAATTTACACGGAGATACCGACACAGGCCTGTATGCTGAACAGGTTTTAGTTGCAGAAGTGAGAACCTCCTCGTGGCTTCTCAGCCTCTCTCCTGCTGATCCACAGAAGAGACGTTGGGATCACGTAGGTTTCTCCTTTGAGATGAGGCTGATGGCACAGCAGGACTATCTCAGAAGTTTCAGTAACACAATAAAAGTCTCTGTGCTCTGAAATAAAAATTAGGAGACTAATGGGACTCCGGGTTTCTCCACAGACCGGAGCCTTGTTGGTTTATTGCACACAATTTAGTGATAGTCATACCTTTCACAGGGTGCAAAAGTGCCTTTTTTTTTTTTAATAACAGCTACAGAAAATCAATAGATTTCATGAGTTCAATTAATCCCTGCAGCTGCTGTGCCAGAGTCAGAAGGAAACAAAGAAATTTTCCATTTCTAAGCTGTTGTCTGAAGAGGAGGATGGTCCTCGAGTACCTCAAACTGTGGTTCCCATTAAAGCAGGTTTTCCTGCAATTTGTGATTTTTTTTTTAGGGTAAGACTTTGTAATTATAAAGGCAAGCCAGTACTAGACTGTGCTCTGAACTAACAGAGTCATGCAGTTTATTTGCATTTAAATGTGCTGGACATCCCTCAGATACAAAGCCACCAGGATTTAGGCTTGGATAATGGAGCAAGGTCCCCGGGCCAGCCCGTTCTTGCTGAATTACACAGAGGTTCATGCTAGAACACTTCCCCTCTGCTGGTACTGATTCTGAAGTAATTAGAGGAACATTGACTACTTGAAAATCCATTTCTAGATCTTTTCCCCTGAGGTGCTGTCTTTTGTGGCAGCGGATACTCAGCAGGGCCTGGAGAGCCTTTGCAGGCAACTTTCCAGTTGCACATCGTATCTTCTGCAGGGACAGCTGTGTCTGTTGTCCGATTCCAGATTCCCTGTCATCTGCATGATTGAAACCTGCAAGATACCTCTTATTTATGGGATATTTCCATGTCCAAACTCCGAGCCAGTTCGGACAACCAACAGTTTGTCGGGGCTGTGCACACTGGGAACCTCACTAAAATGTGTGACACTCTACCTACATCTTCCCCAGGAAAAAGGTTAATGTTCCATTTCCCCTTCTAAACAGCCAGTCTGGGCCCTGCAAAGGGCCTATAAAGCTGGTCTTGACTAATTACTTCGTGGTAAAGGCAGTGACCTCAAGTAGCTCATTGTGCTTTATTGCTGCCAGGTTTTATCCCAGGACTTTATTCTGGTGTAAACAGACGCCTTTTCACATCACAGGCAAACTAACAGCTTCTGCATTTCCAGCCTTCATGTGGGATTTTTTTGCCAGTGGCAAATCTGAGCTAATTTTGGAATGTTTATTGAGTGATTCACCTTTTGCACAGCCCAGAGCAGCTGCATTGTGACGATGTCACTTCCCAAAAAAAGCCGTTTCTGCAAAGGCACAACACGGTGACAAAGTGAGGACAAGGGACACGCTGAGGAGACAGAGGGACAGTGATGAGCCTCAGCTCAGTGCTAAGGTTCTGAACAGGAGACTTAGAGCCCTCAAGGCAGAGGGAGCATCCTTTTAGGGAATTCAGGTGAGGGATTTTTCAGCAATAGAATCACAGAGCAGTTTGAGACGGAATGGACATTAAAGCTCATCTTGTTCCACCCCTGCCATGGGCTGGGACACCTTCCACTATCGCAGGTTGCTCCAAGCCCTGTCCAACCTGGCCTTGGATACTTCCAGGAATGGGGCAGCCACAGCTTCTCTGGATAACCTGTGCCAGGGCCTCACCACCCTCATGTATCCATTGTGTATCTTCCATACATTTAGCCTAAATTTGCTCTCTTTTAGTTTGTTCCCATAACTCTTTATCCTGTCACTCCACTTCCTGATGCAAAATCCCTCTCCAACATCCCCGCAGCCCCTTCAGATCCTGGAAGGTGCAGTAAGATCTCTACACAACCTTCTCTTGTCCAGCCTGAACAGCCTCAACTTCCCCAGCCCGAAGGAAAACCATTCCACTCTTCTCCAACTATCAAAACAGGGCAGGAAAGAGCAGCGTGAGGGTCTCTGAACTCCTGGCACATGAGCAGCTGGTTCCCTGCCCTGTGCTGTCAGTAGGCACGTGCCAGAGCCTCGCAGGCATCGCGCTCCCGACGGAGCAGCACCGGGAGCGGCTCCTCCGTGTTGGGAGCGCGGATCAGTTTGTATTTTTCAACGTGACGATTGTGGCTGCCAAACCTGATAATGAAAAATTGAAAGTCAAATAACCCCTATTAGTCTGTCAAAGGTTGATGGAGCTGGTATTCTGTTTTCCCATTGTGCACGACTCCCATTGTTAGGAGCTGACAGGCAAATCTCCGCAGAAATATGGACTCTTTGTGAGAGCTATTTATAGCAACATATGACAATGCAGGGCTGGAATATGCATGCTGAAGCATCGCCTGGGATGTGCAAGAGCCCCCTGGTACCATTTCTGGGTTGTAAGGAAAAATTCCATTAAGATAAGAACATCTGAGAGACCTAGAGACAGATGAGATATGGAGAAGTGGGGAGGAATGATTTGGGGGTTGTTATGGCACGGCACAACAGCCTGACGATGTACAACAGCCTTTTAGGGATGAGGGGTGAGCACATTTATCAACAGCCCATGAGCAGAAAGTGGCAGGTTTGTGTTTATTTTGCTCTGCTTTGCTTTTTTTTTTTTTTTTTTTTTTTGTTNTTTTTTTTTTTTTTCTGATTTTTTATTTGCTCGTTTCATTTCGTGATCAGTTAAAAAGCAAACCAGGTCTGCGCGTGGATCCCAGAAGAAGAGGGTGATCAATAGGAACAAGAGCAGGATGGATGGCTGCGGGAGGGAGTCAGAGGCTCTCTGACAAATATTGAATATTCCTAGGACTGGGTGCTCAATGTGCTCCATGCACACACAGAGACAGATCCAGGCTCTGCAGCAGAGTCAATAAAGTCAGGACAAAGCCCAGAGATGAGGATCAAAGGAATGGTTTCAGCAATTTCTGGACGATTGCATGACACGTTGGGAAGACAGAGTGCAAAGGCAGGATGAAAGAGCCACCTCAGCTGAGCATACACTGGTACAATTAAACCTCATGCAGATGACCTCTCCCCTCCTCCTTGGATGCCAAAATTCATTTTGGAGAGCGGAGTCCTCGGCGTCACCCAGTCCCCTCCACAGCTCACTTTTCTCTGTGGGCAGCTGCTCCTCTCCAAAACCAAAGAGCAGCTGCTGCTGCTTTTACCAGATGTGTTCTGATGCACATGGCTTTGAAAAGAGTGGAAAAGGAGGCGGGAAAGAAGGGAACACGAAGGGAAGGGAAAAGAACGAGTGGTACCTGGCTGGTGGGTTTTTGTGACAACGTTTGCTCCATGTGTGTGAAACTCCTGCACACTGGAATCCTCTGCTGTGTCCTGTCTGCATTAGCCACAGCTCAAGGGGCAAAGCAAGTCATCAGCTCTCTTGGCAAGTGGGGAACCAGATTTCTGAATTTTCACTCTTCCTTCTCATTGTTACCTCTGAAACTCTCCAGGAGCTGGTAAACAGCAGCATTTTGAGTTGTTGGCAGAAGGTACAAGCACGACACCGCGCTTTGCACGCTGCCCACTCCGCAGGTCGGGGCTCGCAGCCGCTCTCGTGGCTCTGGGGGATTCTCACTCCTGCCTGGACTGCTGCCATAGGGCCTTGATGCTTTTGAACCCTTTGGTGGATCAATTAGAAGAGTAAAAATCAGAGTTCACAGGACAAGAGCTCTTCAAAGATGAGTCACTACGTGGTAACAGCGCAGGCGGTGGAAATGCAGCCAAGTTCCTTCTTCCCCCAACCCAGCATCAATTTTTACAAAGCTCCTGCAGTTTCCATTCCCTTACCTGCTAGAAAACTTCTGAGCACACAGATAACACATTTATAGGCATCAAATGGCCATCTAGCCTGCTAGATACTATTATTGTGTATAGATAAGATACAACAGGCACCCACATAAAGGAAAGAGGCTAAGACTGATAAAACTCCACAAGCACAGAGAGCAGCTTAAGGCTCACCAGCCTCTTAGGCTCCCGTTACCAACTCTTTTAACTAAAAAAGAAACATCCAAAATTAGAGGAAATCTTTAAAATCCTTGAACAGTTACAGCAAGGTCAATTCCACCCAAGCCACCAGTGCCTCCCTCACTTCTTGCAGTCATACGCACCAGCTTGGGTTTCCTCTCGTCTCACCAGTTTGATGTTTTCTTCCCTTTCTTGCCTAATTTTCTAGTTATCAAGAGTCGTGTGCATAGGAGGCAGCCTGTATGTACAACAATTTCTATGTGATTTAAAATAATTAAAACCTTAAACTGTGTTATTTCAGGGGTACAGCTACAGTCTGAAAGCAAGGATTTCAGTTCTGGATGAGTAATTAGCTGTCTCAGACGTGTGGTTTTGGGGACAATAGAGTTCCACTGGGCAGAAAGACACTGAAACAGTGACAAGTGAATTAAAGTGTGTCCTCCTTGATCCCACACATTTTGGGATGTCCCCCAGCTCTCCGTTGGCACAGGAGAGCCCCCCAGACCAGTAACCCCTCTGGGAAGTGCAGCTGAAGTCACACTGTACCAGAGAAAAAAATTGTCGACATTTGGCCCTAAAACCATTTCTCAGAGGTTCAGAAAACACAAACACAGCACAATTTAGGTTAATTCAGGTGCAGACCTGCCAAACTTGAAAGCCACAAGGAGGAGAGCACTCTTACAAGTCTCTGTGTGGAATAAGAATTGCTGGTTTAGTTCCTTAAGTACATTAAATAAGAGGGTTTTGACTTGGAATCAATAGGAGAGCTCAGAAAGTTAAATACGGAACACAACAGATTACGCAGAAAATGATCCTTGGAAATTTTTGCACTTATGCAATACGGCAAGATTTTATCTTCGCCATGACTGGACCTCTTAGCTCATTAAATGTCAATATTTTGGTCTATTACTGAGTTTTATATGGCAGTGCTGAGCCCATAAATGTGACAGGGGGTCTGTGAGTGGCTGTACTGGAGGGTGGCAATAAAAAATATACAGCAGGGCACTGTGTCTTCAGTAAGGAGGAAAGTTGTTGTTCTTTACACAAATCTCAGGAGATTAAGCAGTGGAAAAGTGTGTCAGACAGCAGGATTTCATGGTCCAGAAACTCAAAAATAAGATAAAACTCCAAAATCGAATTACCACTCCTGCCAATAAGCTATTACTGTGCAGTTATTAAATACACACAGACATTCCCATGACCACGTTGCACTGTAAATCACACTTGCAGACAGTTCATTTCATGAACAGTGTTTGAGTAGACAAACTGTTTGGGATTATATTAAATATATAACTCCACTTGCAAAGAAATGCATTCATACTTAAACTTTTTTGCAGTCCTCCCTTTAAAAAAAGGGGGAGAGGAGAAGAACAAATCATTGCCAAGTGGTAATTTTCAGTTTCAAAAAGCAGCAAGTGGGAACCAAAGCTTAATTTAATTTTATAATTCACCTTTAAAGAATTTACCCTGTAAAGCTGGATGATAGCGCAGAAGAAAAATATGTAGAATTTTGCCTGAAGTTTTTTAGTAATTAAAATATTACACCATTGATTTAATTTACTTGTGTTGCAGGAAATGCTCTTGCCTTGCCATGCACTTGGAGGCTGTAAACATGGCATAGAGTGTCCTTCCAGCTGCTCCCGTGTCACAGACATTCCCAGCGCCTGCAACTGGCGCTCGGATGGGTCCTGCCCCATCCCTAAGCATCCCTCTGGCTGTTCCCAGGGGGTTTCCATTCCCTTTTGCAGTCCAGGGCTTTGGGGTTGGATCTCACCCACGTGTCCAGCAGCAATTGGTGACGATGCCTGCCCCAAGTACGCTGCAACCCCAAATCCCTGGTTTATGGGAGAGCTTGGCCACCCTCTCCCAGGGGCACGGTGCGGCCGGATTGGTGCAAAACCAGGAGGAGAAGGTGAGGAAAGTGCCTTTCCCAGGGACTGAACTGTGCCACATCCCAGCTGTGCCAGAGGTGGTACCGGTGGAAGTGGGATAACGTGGATCCTGGAGCTGTAACGTGTGTTTTATAAGCAGAGGAGATTTAAGGGCAAGGCACAATCTCACGCTGCAGGGGTTTAGCCAGACTCCATTAGGATTTAGGTGCAGGTTCGGTGTCTTATCAGGGATCTGCTGCCTGGGGGCTTCCTTGCATTCTCCTTGGAAGCACCTGGTGGCCCCTCAGCCCTCATCCGCAACATCAATTTTTAAATCCCCCTAATGTGCAACCGGGCTTTCCTGGCAGAGGGGTGTGATGGCATCGGCCCTGCTCCTGCCAGGAGCTGAAGGCCTCCAGCCCTGTCCCTACAAAGGGGGTGCATGGACGGTCCCACACTGGCCCAGAAGCTCCAAGGACGCCATTTCTGGGCCTGATAAATCAAGTTAGAGAGCATCTCTGAATGCTCAGCCAGATGGATCACTTGAATGGCTAAACACCCTAATACATCTTTTTGAGAAAGGATATTGGCTTGTGCAATGAAACAGATAATTGACTATTCCATGGAAACTGCTAGGGCTTTACCTCTGGGATCGGCAGGAACCCATCTCTCTTGCTACGGAGGAAAGCCAGCAAGCCTTTGGGTTGGATTTTATTCTCTTTCTTTTCCTGGAGGAAGATTTGGAACAGAAACTGAGCCCAGGCTGCTCTTCCCAGTCAATCCCTGCTGACGTACCACGATAATCTGGGACCGAGTGCGAGTGCAACAGCCCCATCAGGCAATGCAAACAACATAAATTCCCAAAAAACCCCATGGATACAGGGTAGCCTGTCCTCAATCCAGGTGGGCCTGATGGAAAGGAGCTCTTCAAACTCTCCCATCAATCTCAGCAAACCTTCCCTTGCCTGATCAACAACCTGAGTCCCGTGTTTTCTCTCTGATCAGCTGCTACACTGATGGATATGGAAAATACCTGGTTCTTCTGGGCTGTGGTAGAAGAAGGTGAGAGGAAATTGTGCCACCCCCACCCTTCTTTGGCTCTTCCTTCTCCCAAGCACAACATCAGCTCCACGATTTATAAAATTGTGGGCTTAGTTTGTTTGGGTTTTTTTATGAAAAGTGAATGAAATCTAGGTAACGGAGCTGTAATTCCAGGCAGAGCTCCACCGAACCTACAGGCCTCTTAACGGTTTATTCCCGTGGTTTCTCAGGACACCAGCTCCTTGATGGAATTATGGTGCTGTCATTCAAGTTGCTTGTTATTTGTTCTGTATGTAAATAAAGGGAACGCGTTTAAAGGGCTGCACTAATGTATTCAAATATTTGTAGATAATCCACTGTAAATCTCCAGACTGGAGGATTTTGCATAAATGCTCGAATCTGTAAGAGCTGAGAGGGAATTCCAACTCCCTGATCAAGTGAATTACACCAAAAAATAGCAGGATGATTAGACAAAGCACATTAACATTCACAATAAGTTTTGTCTGTCAGCGTTCAGGACTGAATTCCGGGGTTGCATCCCTCTCAATATTTGTGTGGCACGAGGAGAAGCCAGCCACAATCAGGGTGTAGCAGTACCCCCAATACACCTCATTTCATTGCTACAGAGCACCCCAAAACGTAAAGAACTGGGCTGCTTGTTGTGTTTACTTTTAGTTTTCACACAAGTTTTAACAGTTGATCAGCTGAGAATTTTTCCTGCCCAAATATCCCCTCTCTCCGCATTTTTAAGGTAGAGAGAGCGGTTCTGACAGCCCTGAGTAATTTGGATCTCCCACAAATCGTGTCTACATTTGTCTACCAGGAGAAGGCCCCTCTCCATCAGTAAAGTGTTAATAATATATACACGTATTATTAACTGCACTTATTTTCATTTCTTGCCCTGGAGTCATCATTAGCGAAGATTAAACATGCATAAATCAGTCTCTCCTAAATTAGTGAACATCAGCAAATGTCACCTTGTTGAAATGGAAAGTTATTTATTTATTCATTTGCCTATTTATTTATTTATTTTCACAAAAATTGGATGGTGTTGAAAGAAAGACACAATTTGTATCCCACCCCTTTTTTGAGCCAGGCCACTGGGCTGCATCCCATAAGTCTCTCACTATCTCTAAACCGGGGGAAATCAAGGCCAGGTCTGGAATTACTGACTTTTTTGGCCACATGTCTTAGACACCTTAATTTTCCTAAAAAACCCCGTGTGGTTTGGAAATCTTATGTGGAAAGGACCAAATTATGTCTTCAGCTACTTCTGCACTGCACTGTGCCAGCTGCTGGAAGCTGTGCAGGTATAACAGAGAAAGGAGATTAGCTGTCAATATTGCAAATAAAAACTAATTAAGAGCGAATGGTTTAATGATAGAGGCTCATATTTCAACATTGCCAGTTCCTGCTATTTTATCATGAGTCTCTTGGAGTTTATTTAAAAGTCTTTCTCCTGAAATAAGGTGATTACACGAGTATCTCACCGTCATTAACCAGGAGTAATTTCCCAGCCTTTCAGTTGCAGAGAGCGATGTTAGCTAAGTACACCTCCAAGGCTCAGAAATGAAAACATTCAACATTTATTAATCTCACTAATTTTTGAGGGCCTGCTCACGTTATTAAATGTTCAGGGTTGGCTACACTGAGATAGCAAAAGTACCAGAGACATCCCAAATACCAGGAGCCTCTTTGTCCTTTCAAGGAGGGGAATGCTGGTGCTGTTTATTCATCACTGCTAAGTTTAGCACAGCTCCAGGCATGAAGTATTAGAAAATGTGCTTATGTTGATTTGCATTTCTGCTAATTATTTCCACAGAGCTGTCACCTCCAAAGCTGCCAGACAGAATCAGCTCCTCCAAAGGGCACTGGACAGGCAGGCATGGAGGGGTCAGATCTGAGATCAGGCAAACAGAATTGTTCTAAACACCCTACTTTGGGAAAAATACATGGGAATTCAATGTTATTCCAGATTACAGTTGCCCGAATGAGTTATGCGCATGTTGGGATAATCTAGGGATAGAAGTGCACACATCTGTTCCCTGTATTGCATCTGCAGCATCTTGCCTCATCTTTTCTACATTTTCTTGCTGATCCAGCTTTTTTCTCCACACGGATAATTAATTGGGGTTAGTTCTGAAAGCCCTTGAGCTGCCTGACAGCTCCGACTCTGAAAAGTCCATTTTTAAGTGAACAGTTCCCCTTCTGCAGCCACCTGGGGACCCTCTAATTCTGACTTTTGTCTGCTGAGATCCTTTGGCCATCAGGAGCACACTTTACTCTTTAGGAACCCTGGCTGATTTCTTCACTGGAGCTGCCTGGACTCACAAAAACCCATCAGTGGCACTGATAGAGTCACCCCGTTCCCTTCCAGCAGTGAGAGGGTGGCACAGCAAGGAAGGTTTTGGCTAAGGTAGCCCTGGGTCACCAAGAGCCTGGGCTTGCTATTATCCCAGCACAATAATTTGGGACTGTCCATGGAATGGAGATGGGCTTTAAAATCCCTGAATCCCCTCCCTTTACACTGATGATAAAATTGAGCACATTCAGTGCTCTGCTGACACAGGGCATTAATCTTGACATCCTCGCTGGCTTTGCAGTGTTGATGCAGAATGGGAATATTGCAAAATTCACCAATAGCAAAATCTTCATTTTATTAAAACGAATGCTTTAAAAGTTAATTTGAAATATTTCTATCAAGTGTGAGAGAAGCACCCCAGAACACGTCACTGAATCACCCCAGAACCAGAGCTAAGAGCAGTTTTGTTTATGAACGTATCCATCCTTTTCCCCAGTTAGAACTGCTATAAACATTTGCTGCAGACCTGGGAAATACTGTTCCCTTTCACAGCCTGACAGGATCCTGTGATCACGTGCACACGAGCAGATTTTTGTGTGTACTATTACCCTTGAGCGTCAGCTGGGAGAACACGCCTACGGACCAAGGCCTGGGTAAACAAATACAGGGGTGGAATACGGAATATAAATCATGGGAGGAGTTTAGTTCGTGTTGTTTCCTCATTCCGTGCTGGGATCTAGGGCTGGGAGAAAGCAGTCTCCTCTTAGGCCTATCCACCAGAGCCCTTCTATCCATAGAAATGATTAAAAATTAACAAGGCGAGGAAGACTGATCGACTTTATCGGGTACTGCCGAGATCAGATTAACATTCAATTGACAGAGGAGAGTTCAAAGTTCAGGTTCCTGCATTACTGGAAGTTTAATTTTTAATCTTTCTTTAATAGTTAAGGTCTAGATGAGTGCCCTAGATAGGCCCTGCCCTGACATGAAGGAATCTCAGGCCATCAACTTCAAAAGAACGGCTGATGGGCATCTGAGGTTCCCCAGGAGAAGAAAGAGCTCTTGCCTGCTGAACTAGAGCTGCTCCTGGAATTAATCACGTCTCCATTGCTCTTGTTCTGGCTAAACATATCCTGCTCCAAAGGATAAATGCAAGGGTTGAGAGACAAGGAGGGAGGCCTCAACAGTCTGCTGGGACTCTTCTGTTCACACCTGGTGGCCAGGGCCGCCTCCAAGGACCAGCTCTCAAAGCACCTGGACCTGCCCCTAGCTCAGGGCTTGAGAGCATCAATGGCCATAGGAGCACCTCCCCTGTGAAACCAGGCTGGGAGAGCTGGGGGTGTTTGGCCTGGGGAAGAGAAGGCTCTGGAGACACCTTCCAGTGCCTGAAGGGGCTCCAGGAGAGCGGGAGAGAGACTTTGGACAAGGGCCTGGAGGGACAGGACAAGGGGGAAAGGCTTCACACTGCCGGAGGGCAGGGATAGATGGAATATCGGAATTCCTCCCTGTGAGGGAGGGGAAGCCCTGGCACAGGGTGCCCAGAGAAGCTGTGGCTGCCCCATCCCTGGAAGTGTCCAAGGCCAGGTTGGATGGGGCTTGGAGCAACCTGGGATAGTGGGAGGTGTCCCTGCCCATAGCAGGGGGTGGAATGAGGTGAGCTTTGAGCTCCCTTCCAACCCAAACCATTCCATGACTCCATGATAAAGTCAACAAGTCTTTGTGACCTACACACACTTTTACCAGCACTGTTGTGTCCCACCCCTCTCTTCACAAAGACGGTCCCAGCCATTCCAAGACACACTCCCTTAAAAACTTGGGATGTTCCACATTTCTGCCACTATTTTATTGTCTGCCTTTACTGTACTTCTAACAGTTGCTAAGAATTACTTAACCCAACAACAGCAAATACTAAGCAACAAATGTTTTACACATGACAAATCCTTTGCCTCTGGCGTTTTCAGAAGTTCACATTTTTTTCCTCACGCAACAGAGGCTGGGTTGGACTCTCACATCAGCTGCTGCAAAGGTTACAGGAGAAATAGGGGACCTTGTCTCCCACTCAGCCTCACTCTCCTTTCAAAACCAAATTGATTGCTCTTGGATGGAGATGGGGGACATTCTGTACCTCCCCATATGGAGAGCAGATTCTATGTGTTGAACATGCCTGTGAGGTAATGTTTCAGCTGAATCCTCTGTCTGTCACATCTGGTCTTTTGAATAATCGGTTAAGTGAACCGTAAATTAAATTACGCCAAGCCAGTGTCATAAACCTAAAGTGCATTTCCAAAGGTTCTCCCATATGAAATGGGAGTTGGCTTTAGAAGGCTTTAACATCTTGACTCTGAGAGCTTTAACTGCAAATAAATCAACAGCCTGTTTGCTTGGAATGGCCCCCCAGAGCAGATTAAAAATAAACACTCGTGAGAAAGTGACAGCACGGACGGATTTTGCTTCACAGACACCTGCCACGAATGAAGGGCTTGTGATGGTGACAACTGGTGTAAGAGGCTAAACTGGAAATATTGGGGGAGGCAGGATCCTGGTGGTGATGCCCTGGGTCTGCCAGGTTGGCTCTGAAGGAGCAGGAGATGCTGGCTGCCCTCTCCAGCTCTGGCGGCAAAGGATCTGCAAAGAATCCTCATCTGGAAAGACGAGGTTGTTTTATCTGCCTGACACCGGGATAAGTGACTCTGGTGTCCAGAGCAGCTCCCACCCAGAAGGTTTTGGATGTACCCCAACATTTTCTCCCATCTCCCGGAGCTGAATTGCTCCACTTTCAACCAAAAGAACGACCTCGCAGTCAGGGGACAAAAGGCAGCAGCTCCTTTGTGAGCTTGTCCTTGGGAATGATCTCCACAGCCTCGTGAACGCAACCATTCCAGCCAAAGGATTGTCTTTCCCTGCACCTCTCACATCCCTGAGCACCACGTTTTACCAATAAAGGGCTAATGAACCACAACAGTTGTTCATATGTTTTCTTACTCCTTCTCTGAAATGTCACAATAAATCTATATTGCTGGGTAACAGCAAGCAGATGGATATTGTAGCTTGTAATTTGGCATAGGTGTTCTCAATCAAGGCAGAGATTAATTCTCCCCGATGATAACCAGGCTCTCTCGTTTGTTAGGAGCCCATTATCATTTTCTGAAAGGTTTTTTTTCGGGACAAGGGTAAAAACCAGCTCTCTTTGTCCTATTGCTTTATCCATCACAGAGAGATTGAGGGATGGATTTCTGGAGACAAGGTGAGTTAGGCACAGAAAATGACATCTCAAATAAGCACAGAAACAACGGCAGAAAATTCCTGGAAACACTCTTTGATGGAGTACATGGATTCATGGAATGTTTCTCCTGTTGCTTTGTGAGCAGCCCTGGAATAGTTTTTGCCAGTTTTGTTTGGACAAGTATTTCCTCAGTGAGACAGAAAGAAATATTTAAAAAAAAAAAAATCAAAACAAATGAAAAAGCTATTTTCTGAGATACTGAGACACCTCTTACAACAAACAAAGAAAAAAGGAATGAGTCCTTTTTTCTAAAACCTTCAAACTAAATAACAGAATAGAAAACCAATATGGATTTTACTAGCTGGGAAAAATAAAATGGGGATACAGTGCCATGTCTCATGACAGGGAAAGAACTAAAATTTCTAAGTGTCTGCAAATAAAGTGAGCGTCAGTCCCAACTTCCAGACCCTGCCTTGTCCCTGGTCCTGCAGGAGGTGTGTAGCATCCCTGGGAATTTACAGTTCCTCACTGCTCTTCCTCTGATCTCATGATTTCATTAAAGACTCCTAAAAACATCCCCTTAAGGTATTTGTTACCCTTGAATTTTGTTTGCTAATGAGCTCCTAATTGTGGCATAGCAAGTTCATCAACTATTATACTGCTGTAAAGCAAAGAGGTACTGCAGATAATTATTTGTTAAACTCATTATCAGAGCTCTGCTACTGCACGATTTCATAGGTGTTGAATTTTCCACCTGGAATCCTGCTGCAGGACATGGGGTGAGGACTTGAGCAGAGGTCTTGAAGTAATAAAACAGCAACGAGAGGGGTTTTTAGAGCTCCTGCTTTTCCTGCATCTCTCTCCACCCGCAGTGGGGCATCTCAGAGCACCCCCAGACACCCCCTGAAATCCAGGGACCCTCGTGGGCACCAGGTAGGATCAGCACAGGCAATCGACGAGTTTCCACTCTCTGCACACTAAAAAAAGCATATATTAGTAGAAAATGAATAGCTCAGTTAGTTATTGATTAACAGAAGTGCTACAGTGCTCTTACGATTTCAAATGGCTCCTGATTAATGGGAGAGGGAAGGGAATTTAGAGAGGGATCTCGCTGTGTTTGGGAGCAGGGCAGGGACTGCAGCACTGCCCTGGAAAAGGGGATCACCCCAGCCTAACTGAACAGGGAGCCTGAACTGCAAAATATATTTCTGTATCAATCCTGGGGTTAAGACACTTCAGGGTTCTGCCCCAACAGATAATTGTATTTCTTTGATCTGTTGGGTGAATGTTTCGTTCCCTTTCCTGCCTCGCTGTTACTGCAGGAGCTCAGGTGTCTGGTGTGAGCCTCTCTAACCGGGGAGGATCCATCCCAAAACCATCATTCTGTCCACTCTGGTGCTCCTGGCCATTCCCACCTTTTCTTTCTGCTCCCTGCTCTAGTGTATCAAGGTTAAGGAATAATGAATAATCAATAAGGCCACGTCTCCACCAGAGAAAAATGTTTCAGCCTGAACGCGAGAGCTGAGAAAGATTTAAATACAGTTTTGTGTCATCCTCTCCAGCTTTGCTAATGTGAGCTGTGAGTCAGCATCCTCTTCCGAGTATCTGCAATTGCCACATCCTCCAAGGAGCCCTGCAATGCTTCCCACAGCCGCTGGGAACTCTGACTTCTGGGAAGAGGCAGAAGCCAGGACTGAAGGGGCAGGAACAGAATTACTGACACCGCTCAAGCGCTCACCCAGCAGTGGCATCCCTTGAAACTGTGCAAATTGAATCAGCAAGTCCCTTTCGGGAACGTCTGCACGCAGAGAAGCCAACCAGAGCACCTTCCAGCACTGACAGTTAGCGTTACAGATGTATATTTGTTCTATATATAGCGCTGATCAACCACTGAAACTGTCTCTTTGGGAAAAGGGAGAATTAGCTTTCCAAAACTGCTTTAGACTAAAATGTTTCGGGAAGAGGGACCACGTTTCCGGTTCTGCCACTGACCAGCTCTGGAAGCGAGCAGGGTCTTTGCTCGCTGAGTAACAAATCTGCCCCGCAGTGAGGCAAAGAGATTGAAAAGAACTTGTGAATCTCCAAGGTAAAACTATTCTATTACAGCATCACATTGCTATGCAGTGCTCATTCCTCTGCCTGTTTAGGCTGAATGTGAATGCAGGCTGCTATAATCTTGTATTATAAAGAAAACACCAGAAACTCCCCCTTTTGTCTCTTTTTGAGACACACCAACCACTACTACAGATACAATCAAACCAGGTTTTAATTATTTGCTGGCAGTACTCTGTCGTGTATCACAAATAGTTATTCGTTTATACTTAAAAAAATAATAACCCTACTCTATTTGATAGTTGGTGACACTGAATTAATAATTTGAGCAAGTCAGGAGGAAGTTAATGTAATCCTCAATTTGCTTTACATCTTCAGAGTCACCTACGGCATTTTACAAGGCAGGTAATATTATCACAGCTGGACACCTTGGTAATCTTCTGAGCTCTTTCTCCTTTTCAAAATAAATGTTACAGATCTACCACGATACTGCTAAAATAGCTGTTAATTTACTTCAGAAGATGAAAGAAAACAGGTGAATTAACAGAGCCCTGAGCTCCATCACACCGAACAGAAATTCCAGCAGGGCGCAACACAAACGGGAGGTCCAAGGCTGCAGATGGACCCTGCCAGACCTCCCCAGTACAGGAGAGGTTTGGATCCAGCTCCTCCATCCTGGCTTTCTGTTTGTGCTTTGATCCAAAGCTGTGGGATTTGCAGAAGGTGGTAAATACTCCGCAAGAGCAAACTTGCTACTTGGAAACATCAGCTTGGCTCTTTGAGGCTGAAACTGAAAGGAGAGGTAAGAAGGACCCCAAATGTTTAAATATTTCTGTCTTCAGTCTGGTGTCCGCACTGTGGAAACCACTTGGGAAGCTTTAATGGATTCAAATATCAAGACTAGGCTGGACCTGCAGGAAACCACTGCCAGCTCTCCCTGTGTCCAAGGAGCCAAGTGCTCGATTTCAACCAGTGAGTACACATTATGTTTTTTTCTAAGAAGACGGATGTGAGATTTGCCATCAGCTGATCTCACTGAGAAATCCTGAGCAACACCCACTGCACCTGCCCAGGTGGGGCTGCTCCAAGCCCCCAGTGCTGCAGGGGGACCACTGGGGGGGCTGTGATGCCCAGCACCTGCATCCCCTCAGCTCCCCATGACCCCAGCAGTGCTTTCTTATGGGCACCAGGTAAGAAAATTCCTAATATTCCCCACAGAAAAATACTATTGAAATAAATCTCAAGGTATTTGGTGATCCTGTTTGTCCTGTGTTGCCTTCCAGCACCATTCAGGACATCTCAAAGTCAGTCTGACGTGAACATTACCCCCAGGCTCTTTCTTTAATTTCAATGGGATACTATTGCCTGCTCTTTAAATAGAACTTTAAAAAAAAATTAAAAATATATATAAAACTCATTTACACATATTTACATATCAGAAAAGCCTAATCAAAACCTCCCTGATTTCCATGTCAACTGTCAGAGATGTTTTAGCAATCAGCAAGCTTATATAAAAAATAAAATCAAAACATATTTGTCTTCTTACATAAACTGTTACAGCAATATAATGTAAAAAGTTAGAGATCTAAATGACACTGTAAAAGCTGGAATGATTGATTTCATAATGTTTCCAGGAATTATAAATAACCTTTAAGTGTCTCCATTGCTTTGATTTGCATAAGCAATTGGGAGTTCATTAAGTAGGGATTAAAACAAAGCTGAGGCAGTGCTGGGGACTTGGTCTGAGCAAGGACCTGGGACAGGCAGAGCTGCTCCAGCCTCAGCTCTCCCAAAGAGCTCCTGCAGATCGTGCTGGGTTTGGGTGCTGAGGTTTCGGGAGTGGGGAGCCAACGCCAGCCTGGATCAACCCAGCACACAGATTCCCCAGGATCAGCACCGGGGTTACACTACGTTTTGGAAAACTGTGAAAATTACATATAAATCAGGGTGTGACAGCCTGAAACAGCATGGGATCTCCACAGGAAATCTGTAGGAACTTCACAGAACCTCCAATGGAACTTGAAATCATGGAATATGATCACAGCACCACTAAAGTCGGAAAAGACCTCCAGGATCGTCAAGTCAGACTTCCAAAAATCATTGAGTCTGACTTCCAAAAAATCACTGAGTCCAACTGCTAAAACTTCATAGGACCTTCACAGGAAATTCCACAGGGAATTCCCCCAGACATTCCAAGCATTTTCCACCACTGTCAAGGCTGGAATTTCCCCTCACTGATTACCCACACAGCCTCACAAACACACGCGTGGTTTTGTGGCCTTTCCTGCCCATTTAAGAAATGTAAGGGTTTTTTTCCTTTGGCTCTGAGCTGCGGCTCCAGGTTGTGGTTATGGGGCATGAAAAGGGAGGATGGGAGCGAGGGGGAAGGAATGAAGACAAGGGAAGATAATTGAAAGTACCAGTGCACCAGTTATGTTGCATATATCTAATGTAATTAGTATTAATAAGCTGTCAGTCAGAAGACGTAGTTGTTAAAAGGCAGTTTCAATGGGGGAAAATGATAATTGAACTCCTCCATGTATTTGTCTGTATTATTTATTCTGTTGTTTTTTTCAGTTCATTGCCACAGGTTCTTGCTTAGCAGAAGTGAAATTGAAGAAGTAAATGGAGTTTCTTGTTTGTTAACTAGGAAAAAAAAAAAATCTATTGCTGTGAGCAGGGCCAGCCATGGGAGAGAGGCTCAGAGAAGGTCAGTGGGTCAGTTCTGCACCTGGTTCTCACTCAAACCACAATGTTTTCAGGTTATATTTTTAAATGAATTCTGTTTTGATAGACACACCCTTGTTTCTGTAGTACCTGGCATGGTACTGCTGCTCCTTTAGTCTCTACTAACGGGAAAAGCCACTCCAGCTGCTCCGTCCCATGGCTTAACACTGCAGTTCCTAAAGCTGGTCAAATCACATGCACTGAATGACATATTCAATAATTCCCTTTGTTTTCTCAACTTCTGATTTTTCAATTGTCTGCAAGCACTTTGCAGCGTTTCCCAAAGCATCTGTAATGAGAAATTAGTCACTAAATATTTTATACAAATAGTTATTTAGGCTGTATCTTGATCGCAAACAGTTTGCTGTGGATTCAACTGGGACAGAAGGATTTGGACTGGATTTGTACTTCTGACTGTAAATTGGCCACGTGGAGACAGCTCGCTTTCTCTGCTCTGCAAAGCAGCCATCGTGACAACAGTCGGGGTATTCCAGGCTCCAGCATTCCAAGTTAAAGTTACATTAGCTGCTATTTCTCAGGAATATCCCCAGTACATCTCCTGCACTGGAAGTATTCACAAATCTCAGGACTGCATAAAAATATCACATCCATATTTTACGGAGTCGGACATTGGCTGCGCAGAGAAGGTCTTGACCCATGGAGAAATCCTGACTCTTATCCCCAATGTCAAGAAACCTCATCAAAGAGCCTCACTCAGGTCAATTTTTGTGGAGGAAATTTTGGTGACACTGGCACAGGTTCCCCAGAGAGGTGGAGGTCCCATCCCTGCAAAGATTCCTGGTCTGGAGGAGGCTCTGAAGGACTTGATCCAGTTGAAGATGTCCCTGCTCATTGCAGGGCTTGGAATGGATGCCCTTTAAAAGTTCCTCCCAACCCATTCTACGATTCCATGTGCATGGTCACAGTCCCCTGCCTCCCATTGCTCCTCCCATCCCAGCGGAGCACTGGGAGTTAATGTCAACACCAGGAATCCCTCTTCTATGTGTCACATAAATAAGAAATGCTGCTTATTTTGGTCACCTGCTGAATTTAAGGAATCTGTAAGTCACAAACCCTTGGCAGCTTGGCACAAAGGCTGCTCTGACTGTTGCAACCAATTTCCAATTCTGACTTTGTACAATCCCAGAGGAAGTAACTGAAGGCCTCGTTGGGCTGGAATAGCTCGCATCAGCTCCCGTTATCAAAATGAAACATTCCTGAACCCACACCATTCCAGGAGAGGGCTATGAGATATTTTCTGACGCAGGCTACTAAAGGAAAAATGCCCTAAAGACATTAGGAAGAAAAATGGGAACTGGGACGCTCCCAGAGCTCTGCTGCTGTGTCTGACACCCTGCCCTGTGTGGGATCACAAAGTGGCCAGGCTGGGGCTGCAGAGAGGCCAAACCTGGGCACATCCCATCTCTCCAAGGGCCTCATGTGACTAATTTGGATTGCTGTGGTTGGAGGTTTGTTTGGAAAGTGTTGATTGTTTTCTGACTGTAATTGATTGTGATCCTTTGTCGCAGCCGTTGAGCGCGAGGCCCCACGTGGTGCTCAGCAGAACTTGAGGGAGCAGAGGGGAACAATCCACCTGCACCTTCCTGGAGCTGCCTTAGGCCCCATCACACCCAGAGCCACACAGGGAAAATGGGCTACAGGAGCTGTTTGGGTTCTTCCTCTGGTGACTCCTTCCTTTCCGCCTCCTCCTGCCAGGATAAAACACACGATTCCGGTGTCTTTGAGGGCAGGGAGGACGGAAGAGGAATCGATGTCCTTTCAAGGCTTTTCACCTTCTCAGGACGGAATATTTGCAGGGAGCTTTGGATAGGGAGAGTTTGTGGTCATTAAATAGTCACATAATTACAAATAAGGATCCAGGTGAGGCACAACTCGGCTCATTTTCAGGATGCGTGGCTGCTCCTCATTCTCCCCATTCCTAGAGGGACCACTCACCACCCCCTGACAGAGCAAGAGATTCCCAAAGATTCCCCAAAAACTGCTGGAGCTCTTCTCAAGCCATTGCTGATACAGGAGCTGACCCCACCACTGGAGCCACGATTCCAACCCGTTTTCCAAGCTGCTTATTGACACAGGGACAAAAATTATTTTCTCCCAACCAGGTTTTCTTGTGTCAGTCGTTCAACATGTTCTTGTGGGTTTTTTTTTTTCCTCCCTTTCTTATTACCTTTTCTGATAGTAAAGACGTTGCAGATGGGCATCAAACTGTGCAAAATGTAAATGTTGATTGGGTAGAGTCAGAACATAAAAAATAAGTTATTTGGATGCGGTTTTTTTTTTTCCTAAGGACCACAGCACATATGGCATGCTAAAAAAATGTCTCGTGTTCATTAAGGCTAAATGAGACAGGTTAGAGAATCATGGGCACCAAATGGAAAACTTGGGGGAAAAAAATGCTGGCTGGCAACTCGTTCTGCTGATAATATTTTTTGGATGTTTCCCTCCTGCCCTCTCTCCCTCATTTTTTTTTAAACTGCAAGGACATTTTCACAAATATTTCACAAATATCTGATGGCTGTTGCTTAGGAATCTGTCCTCCCCGCTGTGCCTTCCTCATTTGAAGGTCATAATCTTCAGTTTGTGAAATCATAATTATCTCGCTAGCCAGAAACTCTGATGTCACAAATGGAGGATTATGATGACTTCAATGAAAAAAGCAGCAGCAGGAGAAAATGAACTCCTCGGCCACCGAGAGCTTGTTTTCCTCCCCCACCTCCAAAAGAAAAGGATATAGCAGAGAAAAATATCAGCAGAATGATCTCCAAATAGACTATTTTCTGCATGGCATCGTTGCCTCTTTCAGAATATGAGGCTAATTTCTGCCTTGTGCCAGTTTAATGCAGACTTCCACTTTATTTTAATGCAGAGCAGGTCTTATATTCAATGGAAGAGCAGAATCTTGCTACTTCTTGTGGAGCTCATACAGAGACCTCAGAGTTCTGCCATAAAAATGAAACAAAACTCCCCATGGCACTCAGGAAAATAAAATGGCCAAGATTCACCACGGGGTCACTTACACACGGGGCTTTACTACTGCCAGATAATTCACCACTGTATCAGAAAATATGACAAATAAACACTGTCTGTCAGATTAATAAAGTGTTTAAAGGGCCAACTCTCCTTATTGCTTGTTATTAAGCATCCCTGCCAACCTGATGCCAAAAATTCACTGACTTATTCAGTGACAACTTCTCTACCCAAAAATCACAGAATCCAAAATAGGTTGGCTTGGAGGGGACCTCAAAGACCTTTTAGTTCTGATCCCCCTGCTGTGGGCTAGGAAACTTCTGCTGGAAGGGGAGTGAACCTTCCACTAAAAATGGGTGGGAAGAGAGACACGGTGGGGCTGGGGCCGTCCTGAGGCATTTACCAGACCACAAGACACAAAAACCCCAGACATTTAGTTCTTGGAAATAGGGCTGGGATGGCAGCGCTGATTTTCCTCCAGGACAGATGCTCTGGGAACATGATTCAGCAATTCTGAGTGTCACTACTTTGAATAAAGCTATCAATGTTTCTCCGGAGGAGTCTGGAATACAAGAAGATTTCTACTGTCACTATAAATGCTGGTGCGTGTCTCTCGGGCTTCAAATAACGTACATTTCAATGTTCCTGCCTGCTTGAATGAGACATTAAAAGACCTCAACTCTGAATTCCTGATGTTTTATAAAAATATCAACTAATAGTGCAATGACACCATTCTACTGTCTCTTCCCATTGCTGCTCTCAGGCACTTGCAAGACATCCACGTGCAAAAGCAGCAGCGCACTGGGACCAACCCCAAACCTGGAAAAAGCGGCGGATTCTGCCACCGGGATGAGAACAAAAGTACTGAAAGCTGGAGGTTTGGGAAAAAAAATGAAATTCCCCGATTGGAACCATGTTCCCTGGCACTTGGCGCTGGTACTGGGCTGTGTAACTCGGAGGGGAGTAAGTAGCAGCAATTGCACCCTCGCAGAGGAGATGCCTTCCAAAGGCGTATCACAGCAACAGCATCCTCAACTTCCTGGCTGCGGAATTCGGCGGCGGAGGGGAAAGGACTGGGGGGAAATAAAAGCACAACAGCTGCAGTGCCACAGGCCCCTGGCCTACGGAATCTGTTCGGAGAGCGCTGCGCACACCCACTATTCTCAATCATTAGAAACAGCATATGGCGGGTTGGTGTTCGTGCTGCCTTTCTCTGCCTGCCCTGTTTCTGCTCAAGGTGTGAGTGAATTAGGAGAGAGGAATGCTGCACACGTGAGCGGAGAATTGCGGAGGGAACAACCATATGGGGTCAGGAGGATGTGTAAATTCTTTGTCGCCGCATCTTCAATTCTGAAAGCTCCAAAGGCACAGAAAAATTACTCAGTTTTGTGTTTGTTGTGGGCAAAACGTTTCTGTGCTTTTTTCTGTTCTCACAGCAGCTGAGATGCCACATCATTGGTCACAAACTCCCAAAACAAAGAGCGTGATACCACGACATTTGCAAACAAGGAGACAACAACTGGGATGGCTCATCCAGCCCTGGGAGCACCCCATAACTTATTCACAAGGCAGAGGTTTGTGAAATCAGCCAAAACCCAAATGGCTGTCTTTGAGACAGCCAAAACAGAGTCAGACAAACACCCTGGGCTGTGCACGGTGGCCCATGGGTGCCCAGAAATGGGAGATGGGTCCTGCAAACATCCTTCACCTTGGGCAGCCTGGCAGCAGCCATGGCTGCCAGTGAGGCCAGAGGGCAAGGATCAGCCTTGGAGCAGCAGGAAAAAACACAGGGATGGCATGGGATAGGAGTCCAGACAAAGGCACTGCTCACAGCCCTGCAAGGACAGCTGAGGACATCAGTGTTGCCAGCATCTGGGGAACAGCAGGACCAGGATCCTTGGGAGCACCAGGAATGCTGCAGCTCACACGAGATGAGCAAAGAGCAAAGTCTTCAATTCACCTCTGTCAAAAGCAGGACTGTGAATTCCTCCTAACATTTAGGCTGCTTCTGATGCTGGGAAAGGTGGCACAGGAAATGCCATTGCTGCCAGAGGAGCTGGGGATGGTGACAGGCGCTGCTGCAAGAGCGACTCACGGCGAGAGCTCGGGAGAAGTGACACAGGAGTTGGTGTCACCACTGAGGAGTTAACCTTCGTCACCTCTGTGTTCAGCTGACTTCCTGCTTTAACGAAGCGGTTTGATTCATGTATGAGTCATTTGCCTTCATAAGAAATTTATTAAATGATCATCTTCTTTTCCCCCTCCAGATTTGTCACTTGAAACGTGGTAATTGGTGTTTGAACCTGCGATGGCTTGTCATCAGACGAGTTCAAACAACCCCACGCGTTCCCGGCTCTCCGGATCGGAACGGAGCTCGGCTGTCAGCGGGCCGGGAGGACTCCCAAGGCAAGGAAAAATCCTGGCGCTGCCTCTGGATGCTGATGGCCTGGGAATGGCAGATTCTTTTCACTCCCTGGATGACACAAGAGTTAACAAGAGCTGGGGAGCAGCGCAACCTCGGTGACTGAAGTGGGATCTGGCTCCAAAGCTCCATCTCGGTTCAGCAAACAAGAAATCCAAGGAATTCAGCGAGGACCAACTCCATGGCTAACGTTGGACGTATTTGAGTATGCTGCTGAATCAGATCCTAATCTCCCACTCTCTTGGCATCTCAAACCATGAAAACAATACAACCACGCCAAGAATCTGCTCTAAAAATAATTGCTTTTGGTTGAAAAAACTAAGTTGTAAAACACCCATGGAGTTGCAATTGGTCTTAATCTCCCTGCAAGTGTCATTTTACATTAGATCCTTGCTTTTCATTCACAATTTGAATCAAAAAAGTACTTCTGTTTTAATTAGTTTTATAAATTTGCTGAGCTAAATGAGTAGAGCAGTAAAATCAAAACTGCAGAAAATGTGCGTAATCTCAGCAAACCACATTACTTGTGCAACAAACTGTAAATCTAAAAATTAATTAATTAAATTTATTAATTAAAATCATTTGAATTAAATTATTTGATTAAAATTATTTGAAATGCCAAGATCTGAAAACTTTGTATGAAGCTGCCACAGAAAATCTACAGCCCATTTTAAGAAACTGTGATAGCCCCAGCTACAAAATTTTGGGCTTTGAAGCGTTTCCATCTATCCACGTAAATTTTGTCCCACGTTATACACATGCTTTGAGGACATCATTTGCATCCTGATTGGATCCATGATTGCATGAAACGGCCCTTGGGCTTCTGTTTGGAGCTGCAGTGGCTGAGGGAGCGATGCCATTGGAAGACATGGAATTTGAGATCCCAGCTGGCAAGGTGTTGACGCGGCAGACCATGGAACTTGGGAGTCCTGTAGGATTTCTGAGTTTCGCCAAGAGGAACAGCAACCTCCAGTGCTGTGGTGCGTCACGCCAGAGTTACCTGTGGCTTTCCCAAAGATCTGAGTATCCTCGGAAGCACATTCCTGCCTCCCGCCGTGGGCAATCAAGACAGGATTCTGCTGCGTTTCTGCAAGGACCACAGCCCAGGTGCGAGCCTTTCCTCCCTGGAACGCCACAGACTGCCAAGCAGATGAAGCCTGCCTCAGCCCCGGAAGCTGTTTGCCGAAGCAGCCAAACGTGTGCCACGCTGCAGATGGCTCCCGATGCCCCCAAGCCACACCCAAACCTTTGGGGAAGGTTTCTGCAGGCAGCCTGCACCTGGTGTGTGGAGACAAGCAGTCCCACACGGCGCAGGAGAGTGGAAGAGTTCTAAATTCATTCTGTGACGCCAGTTGGAGACTTTTGTTCTCGATGATCGTCTCAGTTTTCTCAAAACCCATTACAGTCAAAGTATAACTTAAACTGCACTGCTTTCCTTGTGATGGCTCAGTGTCAAAGCACTGTGAGTGATGGATTAGCAATATTTGATTTCAGCTTCCAGGGCATTAATAATCATGGGAAGCAGCTCTTATAAGCAGGGTTTCCTTGCCCACTGGCTGCTCTGCAGATTGCCAGGACAAAGCCTACCGACAAATGCAGAAATTGTATTTCAGTACAGCTCTGCCAGCTGGCCACACCATTATGCACATAATTCCTTCTACCTGGGTTTCGCAGTAGGAAAAAACCCCAAATCCTAAATTGAATACGTCTTAGGAATATCAATTTAATTAAGAGGATGACAAGAGGAGATAAAGGCAGGAGGGTGTTTATTATCAGAATAGATTTCTACCTGCACTGCACTGATATACCTGTGCCCGTGTATTGGTGTTTTCTACTGGAAAAACCCCTTGCAATCTGTACTGTGTCGTGGGGGACATCAGCACCACAGGCACCTGTCTGGAGCTGAGCAAAGGAGACAAAAATCTCACTCTGTGCTGCAGGAAAGGGAACAGATGGTGCAAACATTCCCCCCCCCCCGCCCCCGCACACAAATTCACACTTTTTTACGACACAAGGTTACTTCCACGCTTGTGCTTAAGAGGATTATGGCTGGAGTTAGTGACTCTGGATTCTCCACTAAAATCACCTGGAAAGGACTGCAGCAGGCGAGGAGCTGTGGTGGAACAGGGGATGAGCTGCGCATGGGGCTCACAGGGAGCCACACACGAGCTCTCTCTCCACAAACTCAGACACTCCAGCACTTCTCTCCAGTTCACTGAGCATTTCCATGCACATCTCCAGAGCTCCTGCAGACCCCATGGAGCTTCGTGTTGGCCCCACACACACAAACAACAGCCCAGCACCCGCAGATGCTTTATTTAAGAACATGTATGCAGACGGTTCTCTAGAAAGCACACTCTATAAATAAAACATGTTTATAACCCAAGAAAACCAAACAAAATAAATAAACCATGCTACTGACTGGCAACCTCCTCTGCAGAAGAATCTGTAAAACACTTTCCAGGGTTTGCAAAGTGCCTGCCTGCAAAATATTGTGCATGATGCAGTGCTATTCCTTAACCAGCTGTGATGGTCCACATGGCGCAGCAGCTGAGAAACTCCCTGCTGGACAGCTCCCCTGCTCGCCGACCAAACCAGCTCAAAGCTCAGCTGGAGGCACTGCTGCATTTCATAACTACAAGGTGTGATTGATTAGAAAAGAAAACAACGACGTTTTCCTATTGCTAGGAGTCAGTGTGGTCCTTGTGAGGTCAGGAATGCCAGGCCAGCCTGTGCCAGCTCTGTGCCCAGCATGGCACATTCCCTACAGACCGTTAAGGGAAGCAGTGAAGCCTGGTGTGCTGAGTGATGTTCCCACAGCTTTCTCTTTCACTTCTGAACACTCCTCTCACCCGCAGGACAGAGTGACATGAGTCACACTCGGGTCTTGAGCTTGTTCTGTGTTTATTTCCAGCTTCGGATGAAGGGCTGAAGCCACCCTGACCTGTGCTGGTGCTGGAAGGGATCGGGCAGCAGTCCTGCTCCTGCTGTGAGGACAAGGGTGGGAGATGAGGGAAGGGGGCAAATGTCTGGTCCCAGCCAGCCAGGAGGCAGATGTCCCCCTGGGATGTAGCACGAGCCCTTTCAGGCTGCTGAAAACCCCTCTGAAACTGCTCTAATAAGGCTCTGCAGCTGCCCCTGCAAAGGGGCTTGTCCACTTCCACTGCTCCGTGTGGCTGGGGGGCTCATTGCTATAGGAAGGGCTGGCAGGATTGAAGCCAAGCTTGTAAGAGGTGATTTCCAGAGCCAATTTGTTCTTCTCTTTTTATTCTCTGTATAAAGCTGAGCACGTAGAAGAACCAAATCTAATTCAGCATCAACTAATTTTTCTCAGGACAGAAGCTCTGTTTCATTAAAAAAAAAAAAAAAAAAAATTCCCCAAAAATTCCTTCTATCCAC
>VZRN01001083.1:2473158-2499592 GCA_013397935.1 Dasyornis broadbenti | reverse complement strand
AAAAAAAAAAAAAAAAAAAAATTGCCCTAAAATTCCATCTATGCCACAATCTGGTGAATTACCAGAATGGATTCTGGATAGAAAGCTCCTGATTTTGGAGCAAGCCCTTATTGCTGGCTTCCTTGCTGTGCACTGCACACAGCTTGCCTTGTTTCACCGCCAGAAGTGCTGCTGAATTCTTTTTGTCCTGCTCCCCCCCAGAACTCAGCCACTCCTCAGTTGGATCTCTAAGTGCCAACAGGTGGGACGGGGCATGGGGAGGGAGAGGCTGCTCCCAAGGACCATCTGTGTGGGCAGGGAGTGCACGATCCCGGCCAACGCCGACACAACATCTGTCTGCCTCCAGCTCTGCACCTACCGCAAAGGTTACGCACCAGCGCCGTCCCAGCTGTGCCAGGCACAGGTTGGTTACAAAACGCCCCAGCAGCAGCCTGTGGAGACGTATTTTTGTTGTCTGTATTCTGTAGAAATCTTGGGATTATAAACTTTGGGATTACAATAGCAGACAGATTTCCCAACAATAATATTAAAGCAGGGAGTTTAATACTATTAGCACGCAAACCCACAGAGTAACCCAGAGACAATAATTTCCCCCGTACTCCTCATGGATTTTACTAAGAATAGACAAAAGCTTTCCCATTCTGCACTTTCCTTTCCCAAGCCTGCTTCCAGCTCTGACATTTTTTGTATTCCTCAGAGTAATCAGTGCCAAAATTTTCCCTATCTTTACCAGCAACCAAAGCAGCAGCTCCAGAGGATTCCTGCAATCCTCAACTTTTCACCACAATGACTAAGCCAAACCCCAAGACTTTCAGACAATTCCTTTGGCTAAATCCCAGAGTTTGACCTCTTCTGGCTTTTTAAATCTGCACTCTGCTCCTGGCACAGTGTTTTCCCTGCTGACAAGAGGGCAAGGGACGAGGAGGGAGATGTTCCACGTCTCAGGGTGGTTTGAGCTCAGCAGCCCCGTGGATGCTCCCTGGCTGTCAGCATGGGAAAGCTGAGCCATGTGAGCACAGTCAGAGGAGTTTCCCATTGGCATTTGAAGAGGAAAAAGATGGAAAGCTGTTCAGTTACCTCTCTGGTCTAACACAACCTGGAAGGTTCGGGTCCTTTTTTATGTTTGAACATCATGCTCTTAAAACACGTTTTGTTAATGCTTTATGGCTTTTTTAGGGAATACTTGGAGGAGGTATCACCTAAGGAACGGGACTATCATCACAGAGTCAGCCTTGAAATGTGACTCTTCTCCATGTGACGTTTTTTTATTTCCCCAAAAGCCGCACTTGCTGTCATTTTTATGAGGCTTTTTGATGCCTGTTTGGAACTCTCTGCCTTTGCAGGTTCCCTCCCTATCCCTCAGCCCCAACGAGCTGCTCATTGGCGCGGCCGCACTCACGCCCCGCCGGGCTCTGCTTTCCAGGGTTTGTCTTTGACACCAGCCGCTGGTAAATGAGGCTGGAGTGACAGACCACTGGCTGGATAATGAGTTCATTCTCCAGACCCACCGAGAGCAAGGTACTTCCCTGGCCCATCTGTTCTCCGCACTCCTCACGGCACGGCTCCGGGAATGCTGTTCCTAAAGAGAGCAGCAAACACCCGGCGGAGCTGCTGATGTGCAATAGAGCCCGGGTTGATGGCCCCTGCAACACACACTGCAAAGCTTCCTCAGCCGAAAAATGGGAAGAGACAGAGCACTGGGATTACTTCAGAGCCATTGCTGGAAATGCTTAAACTAGGAAAAAAAAAAAAAAAAACAAAAAAAACCCAACAAAACAATCTGGGAGGAAGAAAAGCTCCAGAAGGCTGAAGCAAATCTTATAGCGCACACATTGCACACGCACAGTGCTCTCCCCCTCAGACACCTCTATTTCCTCCAGGTTTTCGGAGAGAAATAAAAGCTCCAGAAAACCACAGGACTGTAAACAGAAGCGGTCAAAAGTCAAAGCAAAGATCTAAAGAGGCTAGAACAAGAAATGACACTTTAAAAAACCAAGCCAGGAAGTTTATCAAGCCTTGACTGAAACTGCCACACCTGACCTCAGAAATGAAAAAGGAAAAAACCAGTTAAAAAGCCTAAGTACCATCTGCAAATATTTTTAGAGGCAAGGAAAACTGGTACCATCTTAAATTTGGAGAATTGGGTGAATAAACAGTGATGGGGGAGGTTTGTATACTTGAATAATGAGTAATTTAATGAAGATGACATGGGCTCTGTAGTGTCCCACCTTCTCAGTACAAAAGTGTGGCAGCAGATGACTGACGACATCGCATTTCAAACTTCCTTAAAAAAAAAAAGTTCCCGATGTTTAAACACGCTGTCCCACGGAACTTGCTGCCGGCTGACACGAACAAGGGGCAGATGTGAGTGATTCATCAACGCCTGGAGGCTGATGAAGGTCAGAACATCCTCCCTCACATCCAGCAGGACATTGTGTCAATGAACGCTCACGGTTAGGGCTGGGACATGAGCCAGCTATTAGCAGACAGAGCTTGCTCCAGGTAAATCCTTCCACAGCTGCCCATTATCCCCATCCCATTATTCCTCCTGACACTGTCCATAGAGATCACAGGTGCAATCCAGTATGGAAATCCTATTTAGTTGTGCAATACATTACTGTCTTCTCCCTGGCTCTACTAATGTCTGAATTAAACTGTAATATCTCATGACTGGAATCCTTCTTTAATTCATACTGAAGACCCCTCACACAATCTATGTGCTGAACAAAGTAGTAAATTCACCTTAACATCTTTATGCTGTCCTATAGTCTTTAAATCATTCATATCCAGACTTTCTGTGTGTTCTGGACAGAGTGGAAATGTTTCTAGCACATAACTTTCCCGTTAATGGTTCTGGGGAATGAACTCTTCAAGGAGAAAGCTCTGTTCTTTAATCATCGGGAGAAAGAGCAGTGCCCACATTTCTCTGCTGCAGGGTGAGCCTGGAGAAGCCCCGGTCTCTGAGCCATCCTGGAACGAGGTCCCTCTGTTCAGGGCCGGAATCAGGCCCTGAACACATCCCTAAGGAAGAGCACACACTGCAAATGAGTGCTGGTGGAGTGGCATCTCCCTCCCTCCATCACTGCTGGCGGTGTCCTTCCTCTGTATGGGCAAAGGAGTCTGGAATGTTCTCCTTTAGAGTCTCCAGCTCCCTGCACACCTGGGAGAAGGAACTGTACCAGCAGCTGACTGGAGACGTGTCCAAAATTCTCCTGATTTCTTTCACCCACGTACGATTTCTGGTCTTGTAGGGCCAAGGAACGTTTCGTTGAAAGCACAGAAACTTGCTTGTGAAATAGGAGAATATAGCAAGCACATGTGAGCACGGTACCACAGCGTGGTGATACTCTGTACTGCTTCCCTAGGTACTCCAAATTTCTGGCCTGAGGCCAGCCTCTCACACACAACGGGTTCTCCCCAGTGCCTTGTGCTACCCACAGGTCTCTCCCTGCTTCTGAACCTCCTCTGAAAGGTTTTGTCCTCCTGCAGTGCTCTCCAGCTGCTGCCTCCAGCCTCTGACCTTTCAGCAGCTACCTGGGAAATCTCACATTCAGTGAGGGATTTTTTTAAAGCAAATAGTTTACATATGATTAATTCTTCCTGTAGACCTCAAAAAAAAAAAAAAAAACCCCCAGAAAACCTCCTCCTGATTAACAAAGGTCACTGAATCTCAAAAGTTTATGGCAGACACTTCAAATAGATTACAGCCCTCCTTTAAAAAATGAAGTAAAACAAAACTGGGTTTGTCTGGAGAAAATTGGTATGGCTGAAGAAAAGGCAAGAAGCTGGGTAGGTACAAACTGGAAAACTGAAAAACAGGCACCTGGATGGGTACAAACTGGAAAACGGAAAGAGGAGCAGCTGTGGGTTAACCTCAAGAGCTGAAGAGGAATAGAGCAGGTCCTCTTGTCAGAGCAACCTCCAGACAGAGAAATAAATCTATATCCTAACAGTGAGTGCTGCTGGAGCTCCTGTTGGAGTCACTGGGAACTGGGATATTCTCTGAGTGCTCTGAGGTTGCACTTCCCTTTCATGGATATCCAAACACGTTGCAGAGGTATGACAGGACTTTATCTTCATTCACAGTGAGGGGAGCTGAGAGGGGGTGATGGCAAGTGCTTTTCTTCAGATGAGAGAGTGGGCCACCAGCAAAGGCAGAGCCCTGCTCCATCACCTTCCCCAGCCCCCTCAGGGAAAACAAGGTTTCCAGTGCCAGCAATTCCCATTGCAGGGAAGCACATAAGCTGTGCCTTGGAGCACACCAGGGCTTTCCAGTGGTGACAATCGGTGACCGCATCAAACAAAGCTCGGCACCGAGGGCCTCCCAGCTGGGATGGACACCAAAAAGCCGTGGTGGCACAGAGACTGTCCTGTTGCACAGCAGGTGCTGCTCCAGCCCCTGGGGGGCTTCCACAGCTCTCTGGGACAGGCAGGAAAGCAGGAGTGCCCTTTGCTGGAGACCATAGGAAACGTGAAGAGGGAATCCTCAATCATCTTCCTGCACATTCCCACCAAACCATTCTCTATTAGGCAGCCATGGCTTTGCTAACCTGACTGATCCATAATTCATAAGTACTATCCACGCTCAATAATTACAGTGTTAATATTTTGGTAATTTAGAAGTACCTTTCTCCAGCAGAGTTCAGCCTGTTCCACTGACTAATGCGCAATTTAAGTGTTTATGAACAAAACCATTCTCTCTCCTCTTTCTTTTCATTTCCCATTCATGCCTCCAAAATGTTTTCAAAATGTTAGGGAAAAAGAGGAATTTTAAGAGGGAATCTCATTACTTCAAGGCAGAATTAAAAAATTACTAAATGCATAATGCCCAATTTATCAATCAAAGCCAACTCCGCAGTACAGACACACTGAAAGCCCTTCGCTCTCTAATCGCTAATAGGTAACACTATCAAATTCAGCCCTACACTCTATTAGAATTGCAGTAGAAAAGCACTTAGTGTAATGCCCAAAGACAGCTCACCAAACACTGCTCACTTGGCTCAAAGACAAGACTGAAGATGTTAATAATTTGAAAGCTTCCTTAACCAGCGTGCTTTATCAATGTGCCAGAAAATGAAATAAAATACCTACGTGGGATTTCAGTAGATTAAAAAAAAAAAAATCTAACTTGTATTGAGCCCAAGAACTGTGATTTTTTTCGCAGACTTGTGAATTACCCGTGGATGTCTTGCTGCCCCGGCTGCAGAGCCCATCATCTCCCAGTTGCGAACCGCAGGAATCATTTCCATTCCTTCCTTCTCACCGCATTAATTTCAGGCTTGCTTGTAGCAGGAATTTTTTTATGTCCTCATTTCCTAATTCCTTATTTTCCCATCAGTCTCCCAAGTACCACAAACGTACAGTGTTGGCAGGGCAGCGACGAACTTCATCCAATCTTCTCTCTCAGCTGTTCCTTCTTTCCTTGACCTCCTCCAAGGGAAGGACAGGCAGGGACACCAAGCCTCTGTGACCAGGTCCAGTGCTCATGTCCTCTCTCTTCATGTTATTTTCAACCTCCAACTTCAATATTTAAGGGGTTTTCCTACTCTCCAGAGTAAATGTCACCAGCAGAGCCCCGCTGGAAAGCACCCAGAGCCAGAGCAGAACCACCCAGCTGCAGGCAGCAACACAGTTGTGACGGGGGGGATGTAGCAAACACCGAGTTTACACACAGACACAGGCACTGTGAGCTGGTGACAAGTAGTACAAAGACCTATTTGATGCAAAGACAGAATGACTGCATTGCTTATGTCAAAAAAAGATCAGTGGGAGCGTAACAACAGACCATTCTGCATGCTACACGCACCGCATAAAGCACAAAAAGTACTCTTTATGTTTCCTGCGCTTTCCTAGCCTGGTTTCTCAGGAAAAAAAAACAAGAGCTGTGCAATTGTTCTGTCACTCATTGCTTCCCCAAATAACTTTTGAACCTGTTGGCTGATCTCAGGTGTGACAGATAGGCTGAGGTCTCACAGGGATCACATTCCTATCAGATGCGTGAAAATAATAGAGACTCAAAGCGGTGCCTTTGCCGAGCTGCCCCCCGCGCCGTGCCTGCCTCTGCTCTGAACCTCAGGGGTACCAATTAGCCCAGGAGCCGGAGCAGCTCTGTGGAAAAGGGAACAGCTGGGGGAACGCTGGCTCACATCTTCAGACAAAGCTCCCAGCAAAAACAATGGTGTGTGTGCTCCGGCCACAGGACGTGCTGGGAGGAGGAGGGCTTGGGGCTCCAGCCACGGGACACAGCGGGATGAGAGCTCAGATCCATCCTCCTCGGAGCACAGAAGCGCAGAGCAGAATCTCACAACGCCAGTGCTGGCAGCCCCAGCTGGCCTCGGTGTGTTTGGTGCTTGCTTTGTCCTCAAACCCCCAAGTCACTGCTGGGATCCGTGAGCTCCCACGTGCTGTTGGTGCCAGCACCCCAAGGATTGTTCCATTTCCCCGAGGCTCAGCAAAAAATGACATTCCCTTCCTCACCCTCCCCTTCAGGGCTGCAAACAGGAATTAAACCTCTGAGCTCCTAAAGCATTTCCTTGCTGGCATTACCAAAAAAATAGAAAAGTGTTGCCCGGCGAAGAGTAAGATTTTTGTTTGGTTTTAAGGGGACGTTTTTGGTTTTAAGGGACAACAGAGAAGCTACAGGACTCTCATTCTAATAGCCAACGCTGCTAATTAAAACTGTTTTGGAAGATCTGCAGCCAGCATATAAATCACCCCTCTATATGCTATAAATAAGAGGCAGATACGGAATTGAATAGCTCCCATTTGTCAACGGAATGAAGAGATTTGATTGTGTCTTTTTGAATAATAAATCCAGACATACCTAGCAGGGCACAGAGAGTTGCTCCAAGTGTCTCTTTTATCAAACAACAATGATTATATTATAGGGTATGCGTTATGGGCCATCATCCATTTCTCTTGTTTTCTCATTTATCGCTGACATCCTCCCTCCCAGATGAAACATTTTCCTCTGTACAGAATGTGTTCATGCAAAGATCTCAGGAGCCAGACAGGAGCAAACACTACTGAGTTTCCCGACGCAAAGTGCACCTAACTAGGATGTGTCGCAGAGCAGAAGGGAGTTTTGCAGGGAAACTGGGCTGTGGGAGCCTAAATGCACAGGTTTTTCACCCTAAACACACAGGTGTTTCACCCTCTCCTCTTTTCCACAGCACGGCCAAAGGACACTCAAAATGCACTGGGCACCAGGCGGAGCAGTCACGTCATTCCTGTTGGCAATGGATGTCCATTTACGCAAAACAATGCAGAGAACCCAAGATAAATTCCTGAAGATCATCTTGTGACATCACTGACCAACGGAAACTCCAAAGGCATCCACACACAAGAAACAGATTCTTAATAACAATATTAATAACAATAACAGTACCTTGCTCCTGTGTGGAAATCTCTTTTCAACCATGAACGCTACATTCCACTCACAGCCACCATGTCTTTCTCACTGGGGAAAAAAAAAAAGCAAACAAATGGGCACCAATTAGAAAAGGGCATTTATTAAAGCTAAGTTCAGAGTAGCTTAAAATCTTGCACATGCACTCATAAAATAGAAGATTTAGGATTCCCTGTCACACGGAAGGCTGCAGAAGGTTAATTGAGTTCACTGTAGAAGTATCATTACCTCTATAACACACCTAAGGAAAAAAGCACAGCAGTCAGGTTATGAAGATAGATTTATTTTAAGTCTTTAAAACTATTTGTCAAATTTTTGCCGTCTAACAGGACAAGGATTCCTCTTGCTTTGTCCCTAAATTCCGCTGCAATTGAACAGCAACTTCCACAGCATTCCCTTGACTATGGCTTTCCCACGTTACCACAAAGAGATGCCCTTGTCCCACTCACTGGTAGACTGAGACACACAGAAGTCATGACCTCTGGCATCTATTCCCATTTTCCCAAAGGGAAAACATTCCCTGGGATGGACCATGGGATCTCCTCTGCCCTGCTGAAGGAGCAGCTGCTGCCTGGGTGACAGGGAAAGCAGCTCAAGGGACTGCAGACAAATTCCAATGGGTTATGCCTTCATCTTTGCTTCTGTTGGGGCTTAAAGTGAGGAGAAACAAGGGGGAAATCTTCCCATCTGGGATCCCTCATCCCCCCCTTCCAAAATGGCAGAAACTGCCTACAGTGCCCTCAATACCCCTGGGATAAACAGCATCCTTGTGGCGTGCTCCTCATCTGCTCAGGCACCTGGTAAAGCTCCGGCCTATATGTGCTTATTTTATCAACAATAACTGTAAATCGGGATGATTTTATTTATTTTGGGGTTATGTTTGCCAATAAAAAGGAAAAGGCAGCGCGGGCGAAAGAATTTGACGGCCACGCACTGATTTTGAAATCCCAGCCTGCATCCCGAGGTGCTCACCTGGCATTCTGCCCTCCCCTCACTCCCTGGAGTTTCTGAGCCTAAATAATGTTCTAGGCGCCACAAGCCAGGCCGTGGCTCCCGTGTCACCAGCTCTGCAAAGACTTTGCAGTCACTGTTTAGTGCCTGATGATGCCACAAAAGCGACTGCGGAGCAATTCACAACGCAGACACACACAGAGCACAGAGCAGGCAGATGGGACTCAGAGCACAAAGAGGATAAAACATCATTTTAACAAAATCCATTTGTTCAGATGACCCGGACTCGAAATTAAGGTGTTAAAATCCAAGACAAAGAGGAGTTCTGATTGGCAGCCAGTGATGTCAGCCCTGTGCCAATTACAGAGGGAATTCATGTGGCCGCCTTTAAAAAGAAATAATTCGCTCTCTGATGCAGCAATAAGACATCGTAGACAGCCCATTTGCAGGGGATTACACGGCACTTCTCAGGTAGTTAAAGTCACTGAGCCTTTTGACCTTGTGCCTCCTAACACTACTGGAGGCATAATCACCCAGGGACTCGCTGCTTGTCATGTGTGTCTTATTGCTTAAACAAAACCCAGCCACCCAGCAACCTGAGCCCGCCACCTCGGGCTCTTTGGCTATGAATTACTGCACTGGAACAACGAGAACATCATAAACAGCACTATTTATTAGCTTATTCTATGATTTCAGAGATGACTACACAGACTGAGGAACTGGAGGAAGCCCGTGCCAGGCCAGAATGAAGGCATTTCTCAGGTCACTGCCTTAAACACAGATATTTCGTGCTGCCGCGCTGCTTACGCAAGACAAGTAAATCTTTGCACGTTGCAGTCCTGAAGCCGCTGGAATGAATCGTCCCTCCAGATGGGATCCGAGCTCACTCACTGCCATAACGTTCAGCATGTAATGAACACCAGGCAAGGTGAAAATTGATATCAAGAGCACTTCTAAGAGCTCAAAAGTTAACACCTAAATTGGAAATCAATATATGCTGTAAGTATTGATCAGCAGAACAGAAATCCTCAGGTTTTTGCCTCTGCTGAGTGGATGCTGTTACAGGTTGAGCTGAAGTCCACTCAAGCACCCTACATTTAACAGCTATTTTTAAAAAGCACAAAGCAGCCCAACCTTACGCTTCATGGAGTCGTTGTCCAACTCTTCCACGGCTGAGTCTGTGCAGAACAACCAGGAACGTGCCAAGCCAGATGCCAGCAGTGACTTTTTCAGTATCCCTTACTTTCTGAAGTCATGCTTTTGTCCTCAAGACAAACAAACAGCAAAGACCAGACGGAACCACAGCTGAGGAGCAGCACCTTTGAGGAGCAGGAGGATGGATGGCCTTTGGTACAAGCATGGGAAGGGCACGTCTGTGCCTCGAGGTGGAGCACGGGGCAAAGATTTTGAACTTGCTGAGCACATGGAAGCCCAGGTCTCATCTCTGTGACGCAGTTCACAGCTCTTCTGCTCACTGTGCTTGCACAAAGGCAACTCCATGGCTTTGGGAGGGAGGATCCCTGCGCAGTGCCCTGCTCTGTGGAGGGGACACAGCTCCTTAGGTCAGTGGAAGGTGAAGAGCAGCTGCAGAATATGTCATCCCGTGCTGGGTATCTGCTCAAAGCAAGCTCTTCAGACACACTGATGAATGAAAGAGCTGTGAAAAACAAATGTCTCGTTGTTTGAGTCCTCCAGCCTGCAAGGAAGCAGGAATTTCTGCGCACTACATCAAAGAAACACTTGACCCTACGTGATCAATTCCTCCTCCTAATTATTACACACTGAAAGACCTGAACTTCTGTGAAGTCTCCCAGGTGAAAAGGGGCAAGAATATCTCAGAAAAGGTTAGAAAATCCGCACATTTCTATAAATATTTGTTGGTCTGCATCCCTTTAACTTTGCATGATTAAATACAGCCTGCTTCTGTTCTTCCACTTTATCCTCCGGGGAAATTTATCATCAAAATTATTGTACAGCATTCATTACTCTAGCCTCATTTAAAACCTTGCCCTACTTATTATTTAGGCTGCAAAAGAAAAAATGTTGCTTTGTATAGTATTTCCTATAATAGTCTCAATCATTACATTTAAAAGATTGCTGTAAGGCAGCTTAGCCTGCATTAGAGAAAAATAAAGTGGGATGCCATAGTTAAGTGTTACAGTTCTTATTCAGCTTTTGTTTCCCAAATCATAACAATGCAACGTTTCAGTTCCTTAAAAGGCTCTCGCTGATCATTAGCAGCATCCAGGACTTCAGTCCCTGGATTTCAACGGGAGATACAGTGGTTCTTCTCCAGCTTAAAAAGTGGCGGGGAAAGGCAGAGGGATGGAAAGGAGAGGAAGGGAAGCAGGAGGCTCCATCAGTTCAGAGGTGGGATGGTCTTTCAAATCAGTGGTGCGGGGAACACACTCAGCTGTGACAGTCAGAGCAACAGGGAATGCAAACAGATTATATTTGTTTAAGCCTTACTCAAAATTTCTGTTTAGGATAGAGAGACAGACATGGCTATGGAAAAGAAACAAAGGCAGCGTCTGAATGGATGGAGAAAAATCGAACTTAAATCCCAGCAGTGCTACATGAAGCCTCTTAATTTGGGTTCCTTTACTAATGAGACTGTTCTGATGCTGAGTACCATTGCTGGCCTTTTAGATCACACTATAGGTGTGTTTGTCTAACCCTTCCGTGCTTCTGAAAAATCCCGGCTGTTCCTGAACTGCACACCCTGCTGGGGAGGTGATCAGGGAGAAGGCATCTCCTCCCCATCAGCAGCTCCACCAAGATCTCCTCCTGCACGGTCTGCAGAACCAAAGCCTTTTGTTTCTGGTTTGACCACATCAAACTCAGACTGAAACCGCAGGGTGGGCAAAACCCACTCATTGACACTGAACATTTTTGGGAGGTCATGTCATGTATTTACTGTTTATGTTCTTCAGACCTCCCTCTCTGCATTCCCTGGACCTGACCGACCTCAGTGGCTTTTTGCTACCCAAACGCGGCTGCCCTTCCACCTCTTCTCCATCCCAAATCAAACACCTGATATAGGACGTAGGAATACACAAGGAACCCCTGGTTTAACCCTCTGCAGTGGTGAAAATTGCCCAGTTATTCCTAATCTTCGCTTCAGATTTTGATTCCTGACTCTACTTTTCCCTTTCACCCACCTACCTTGTGTTTCTGACTGTTTTCTGAAAGAGGCCTTGCAAAGACCTTTCAGTATCGTAAATAAACAAGATAAGCCAGTTCCTCTCTCTTCCTTTCGTATTGACAAGTTCAAAGACGTCTAAGAGATTAGGAGAGAAAGACTGAAAGTGACCTGCTGGGTCATCAAGCCCAGGCTTTCCCTATCACTTCCAGCCATATCCTACACTACCTTTCTACTGGATAAGCTTGATCTTATCAGCATCTCCCAAATGTTTTCCTTTTTTTCCCCCTTATCATTTGAACCAGTTTACCAGGTGCAAATGAAAGGCTTAGTGGTCTGTAACTCCCTGAATCATTTTCTTCCTGGTGTCACAAGAAGGCATCTTGTCCTTTCTACCCTTCGGGCACACACACATTCCTCATCATCCCTAGGACAGGAAAAAGGTGAGTTTTGGTGGAAGGAAGAGAAGGGAACAGGGCGGCGGAGTCAGTGCTCATACACGATGTGCTGCCAACTCTAGTACGTGCAAACTGGTGAAACAATGAAAATTCCTATTTTATCATAGAATCACAGAGTGGTTTGGGTTGAAAAGGACCTTAAAAATCATTCAGTTCCACCCCTTCCCCGCCATGGGCAGGGACACCTTCCACTGGAGAGAGTGGTCAAGGGAGGGATCAATACTTTCCTTGGCTATTATTTTATCATTAGGCTTCACAGATAAATAAATATTATTTTCTCTTTTACCACTAATTGTATGGATTCAGAGCTAATAATGAAAAATATGCAGCATCCTGCTATTTGTCATGCACCAAACACAGCTTTCCCATAATTCTGGTCAGCAGAGGCTGTTCCTGATCCATTCCGGATGAGCATCCATGACGCATTTTTTTAAGTAATGCAATAATTCTATAACTTGCCATGCAACCTTTTTTTTTTCCAGAACTAAAAAGCATAGTTTGTTTTCTGCAATAAATTGGCACTGTCCTCTCTTTTATAAATCAAATCTATCTATAGCTGGATATTCTGAAAAACCGCAAAACCCTTACATATGCATTTAGACAAAAGATTAACCAAAACACTTGCAACTTAAAATGACTCCCATGGAGAGCCTGTCTGTTATGGCCTGACCACAACCCCCTATTCCCAACAATCCTGCCTTGCTCCTTGGAGAGGAGTTGGGCATGAAAAACGGGACTTAGGGCTGAGAAGAACTGGAAGGAGGTGTATTAGTTTTTCTCGTTGTTTCTCACCATCCTACTCTTGTTTTAAGTGGCAGTAAATGAAAATAGTTTTCCCCAAGTCCGGTCTGCTTGAATCCCACCATTTCCATGTGAGAGCCTTAACAGCACCATCCACTTCCTGACCCCCAGATGACTTTCCATCAGCGGGAAGGGAAACTACCAGCACTGAGGGGATGGCTGGCTTGGTATCAGTTGGTTGTCAGAAGATGACCCAGAAATCACACACCACCTCCTCCTCCATCTCAAACCAGAAGCAGTGAGCTGTCCGGTTGGCAAGAGCCTTTTCTGTCCCAGACCTGCCAAAAGAACTGATTTTTAGCATTTTAAGCAGAAAAGTCCAAGTCCCTAACTTGAAGGGATACATCTTTTCCTGTGGTCCTTTTTGCAGATTTTACAGGAGGTCAACCAGCAAAACAAGGTGGCCAGATCATCAAATGCTTGCTGTGCTTGAGGGGGCTGATTTTGACTTCTGATAGCTGGATCTGATTCTCTGTCAGTTCACTGTCACTTTCCCCTCCCCAGCCTCTGAGTCTCTCATCTGTTAAAAATGAAAGGTTTTGAACAGGAGCGAAGGTCATCTCTGCCTGTGCTTCTGTTCCACAGCCAGTGTTGTAGAACAAATACTGATGAGGATCATGATGATAATGAGGAAAATAATAATGAGCATTGATCTCGATGGAGATGCTCCTCCGTTCTACCCAGGCCACTGAGATGAGACTCAGGAATCCCCAGACATAAAGGATGTGTCACACTAAAGTTTAATTAACAGCAAATCACAACCCAAATGACATATTCCCCCCCACACACTCTCAATTTTCATAACTGGCTTTTCACAACAAAACTCCAGGGGACATTTGAAGCTCGAGAAGAAAGCAAAAACTTCTGCCTCCACGTACAGCTGGCTACGCCAAGGGAGTCAGCCAGCCACCATTCCTCTCTGATTTTCCACAGCGTAAACCACGAGCAACTTCAGCCTGGTCCATGGAGAGGCATCAGCGGAGATGAGAGGAGAATTGGGTCTGATGTGCTCCAGGAAGACACACGCTGGTGTTTCACAGCTTGCCCTGCTAACGGCAGCACGGCACCTCCTGCTATTGGTGGCCTCGGTGGCACCGAGCACACCCCACGCAGGGTGACGCTTGGCACTTCTCCTGCAGGGTCCTCCAGCATTCCCTCAACACAAACAAATTCACCTCAGGAGAGCCCTGGGAGGGACAACACGAGGCCTGGCTGGCCAGGTCCTCTCGTTCCCAGCAAGGAGCACTGGAGTCACTCGTAGCACCATCATAGCGCTCTACAGATTTCCAAGGCTGCTCCTAACTCCTATCAGGATCGGAAGAAATCAATGTTCAAGGGTAAGTCATTAAAAAATTGTGTTCAGGACTGAAATATTTACTTTTCAGATAATATTTCTACTGTTGGTGTTTCCGTAATATAAATATTTTTATCTTGTTTTCAAGTGCCAGACTTTTCAAAGCTTTTTCCCAATAAATACGAAATAGTTTTTGACTGGCACACTCCTCCTCTATAACTACTCATACAAGGCACCAGGTAGGCAAACACGGGTTCCCTTTCTGTCAAAGCCCAAGGGAGATCTTGTTTATGAAAAACTGCAACATGTAGAATTCTTTAAAAGACTTTTTTTTTTTTTTTTAATAACTACCGTGAAGTCATTGACTCATTTTACAGACTAAGTAGGAGGAAGTAAGGAATATCTCAGGCAATTCCATGCATTTATATCCATTACATATTAACTCATTTCATATTGATCATGGAAAGAATAAATTGTCCAGATTAAATCAATCTCCAGTGGGATAAGGTCACAGACTTGTGCTATTAACTGCAATTGGCCACTTAAGAAGAAGATGCCAGCAGAATAGTTAAAAAACCCAGGCGCAGCTTCCAATGATAACATATCCCATAAATATTCCCCATGGAAAAGTTCATGTAGAACCACAGCTAAATTCAGAGTACAACAGGAAATAGACAACACAGGAATTTCAGAGTTCCATGCTCTTGTCCAGCCATCTCTGCTCCCTGCAAGCAGCTGCCACCCAATAAAAGCAGCCCTTCCTGACACGAGGAGATTCAGCTGATGGAGAGAACACTCAAAACAGAAGGACACAAAGCTGCGCAGCCCCATCCCTCCTGCAAGGGCAGAATCAACATTTACAGCACTGGGCAGACCAGCAGCAAGGCATTCCTGATCCTGCCTGCAGAACAAATAAATAATCATGCTTTTAAAAAAAAATAAGTGAGAAATAAAAGGCCAAGTTTGGATAACATTCAAGCAAAGCCAGTCTTGCAAATCGTAACTTAGGCAGCTTGGAGTGCTGTAAGACAGGGATCTGTAGCCTAATTGAAGTGAATAGCTTGAAGTGCTCTGCTATTTGGGAATCAAAGCCCTGGCATCTCTGCTGCAGTATCTGTGAAACAGCAATAACAGTGTTTGCCCACCTCACAGAGATAATAAAAGTGGTTACGTTCGTGCAGAAACGCGATCATGTAAAAAGCATTGTGGTATAAAAGTGCTAAATATTATTATTAGGTGTGTGTTTTGGTACTCCAAAAAATACATTTTATTCAAAGCTCTTCTATTTCTTTGACACTTGTAACAGGCTTCCAATGTGGCATAAAACCCATGCTCAAAAATAAACATCAGAATAATGAGCTTTCCTTATTTAATTCACCAAATAGGCACAATAAGCTCATGTTTAAACAAAAAATGAAAAGGAAACTTGCTGCTGCGCCAGAACAGCAGCACAATCAATTTTAATTAGCATTGCTCATTGTGGGAAATGATAAGGTATCAGTCATAGTAATTGGTGGTGTTGACAATTAGTCAAAGTTATTAACATCTCAAGACCCAGGACAAAAAAAAAGCTTGCTGAATTTTAAATATCTGGAGAAAGCTTGCCTCGAAAATCCTTAATTTTTGCACAGTCTGAAAACATTGCTCAGACTTATTATTTGTTATCTTTCCATCGGAGCAGGAGCACTGGGATAACACCGCCAACCTCACAGGTGCTGCCACCCGATCAAGTTTTCCGCTGCTGGCAGTGGGGCTCCCTCCTCTCGTCTCACAGCTCTGCTGCCTCCCTGCTTCCCACCTCTCTCCCTTTGTTTCCCTCTGCCTGCTCCGGATGCTCATCCCAGATCCTGTCCCATACTGAATGAATCAAGAAATGCTCCCAGCCAAGGGAAAATGTCTTGGAGCTGGAGCATCTGCAGCAAGGTCAGGAACCCACAGCTCAGGCCGATGCTGCTTGCAGGTGTTGCCTGGACCACCTCCTTTAATGCCCAACGTGAGCTCCTGAGCTCTCAGGCTCCTGAGAAGCTCAGGTGTAAGGCAAAGTCTACAACAAGACACAATAGAGGGTACTTTAGAGCTTGGTCCTGGTCTGTCTTAGTCCTGGACAGCCCCACGACTGCCATGCCTGTATGTGCTGTCTGACTTCTGCTGAGAGACAATCAAAGGAGGTCAGTGATTACATGAACCCACTTGTGTGGTTCAGAGGAGAACTGACACGAAGATTTCTGATCCTCCAGTAAAGTTTATGGGTTAAGATCAGGTTATTTTTCTGGCCACCAAGACCATAAATTCTCCAAGGTCTAGCACTTGGCTACTTGCACCTTCACATTTTAGTTGGGAATTCCTGAGACACCCAGTGAGTGGGTGCTGAGAACAGCAGGTGACCCACCTCAATGAGTTGCACACGGATCACTTGTGGACACAGCTGATGTACACAAAAAAGGCACAAAAAGATTGTCCAAAAAGCCTTTAGTTCATCTGACAGACCCCTGACCACCTGCCCTAGAAGATAAAGACCACGGACATACTCTGTCGATTGTTTTCTGCCGGAGGAGTTTCAGTGAAAACTCAGTATATTCCACCTCCCACACCCTGCTGTGCCTTCAGTGTAAATAAGATGTACATAATGCTGCAATAGCCATCCTTCTGGCATAAGTAGGTGTTACAGTTTAAAACAGCAGAGGTGACATGTATTACTCATTTGCCCTTTTGCTCGCTTTAATGAGTTTATTTGTATGGAAATTAAAAGCCAGGTAAAAATACCATCTCTGCCCCCAACATATGTATCTGTTACACAACCACGGTGATTCTTCTGACCCTTCTGCTACAATCGCCACTCCCAAACCGGTGCAGCCTCTCAAGCAACAGAGCAAAACACAAGACTGACGCAAAGGAACAAATCCCGCCTGGCAGATGCTGAGCTGCACCACTGGCACAACTGTCAGAGAGCCCAGTCGTGAAAGAAACTCCTCCAAAACCCAACTGAGATTCAGGGCAAAGAAACTCTGATTTAAATTCCCTCTCAGGCGCTGGCCCACAGCAGCAGCGGGGCCGCCAGATAAACACCATTTTCAAGGTCAATTTCCTATGACCAGTTGCTTCATTTCTCATCATTTTCTGTCCAACTTCATAGATTACCACTTAAAATTGATTTATTCTTTCCCTTTCTAGCATTACTTTGCACTTCATTTAAAAGGGAGGTGGGGGGGATTTTTCCCTCTGTTCCACACAACGGCGCTGTCACGAGACGATGGGCTCAGCTGGGTTTCAATTGACTGAGACGGCTGCTCAGCAAAGCAGCGTGTTATAAAAGCCAAACCAAACCAAGAGGCACCTTCCAAACACTTCCCCCTCTCCTCCCTACTGCTAGAATTATTGTTTCTTTAGAGACAGTGACTTGCGTTTTTACATGTGGAGCTTTGTTGTGAAGGAATGTTTGCGTAGCCTCCAACAGAAAACAAAAGTTGTGTTGGGATCTGGTTTGAGGTCGCTCCTGCAGGCCGGTAGCTCTGGCACTTGAGATCAGATTAAAGCTGACAGAGATGAAACTGCGCTGGCCCACATCCTTGGGCTTGCTCCAGGGCCTCTCATCTGCATTTCATCGTGATGTGAGCACATGTTCCCATCATTGGTACACTCATCTGCATCACTCTGAATGTTAATCACAGGCTAACCCAATTTCTTCAGCAAATTTATTACTTACTGTTCATTAAAGTTCATAAAACCTAACGCGAGGCTGAACGAGGCGGAGCACCCTCACCAAGGAGTCCTCAGCAGCTCAGAGATGGCAACGTCAGCCCGAGGAGCTCCTCCTTCCAAGGTGGGTGCCGGAATCTCCCATCCATTCTCCAGGGGTGCGAGGGGAGGGGAAGGGAAGGAGGCAGTGATGTGCAAGGAGCTGTCACAGCCCTTCAGAAAGCTCTGGAGCCGTCGTCCTTGTTGGAACCCGCTTGACAAAACAAACCCGGATTGTTTTTCAGAGCTATTTAAAGATATTTTTTCAATGAGCAAGGAAAAAGAAGCAAGGATTCTTTTGGGGAAGGAAACCAAGCTACGAGGAGGGGATCAGAGCAGAGCACTCACAGGGAGAACCTCAGCAGCATACACTGCAAACACTACAGGTTTTCCTGGCACCAGGAATTGTGGGCTGCCCTCATGATGTCCCCAGCAGTCGGATCTGACAGCGACACCTTATTGCACTTTGGATTTTCTGGTAATGCATGGCAGGAACACGCTTGGACAACACTCACAGGCTTAAACCTAAGCATGGGCTCAAATGCTTTGCTGACCAGGGCCCAGAGAAGCCACGTTTGTGTTTTCCACATCGGAAAGGGATGATTTAATGTATTCCAGTCAACAGCCAGAGCAAACATTACCATCTATCTCCCCAATGAACCCTGTGCATCTGAAATAATCTGAATTTCCTACACCAGCTCCTCAAAACCTCGGGAACACGCACGAATCCAAGCCTCCAACATCCCGAGTGGAAACTGCTAAAATTCTCCAAAGGACATTATGATTGAAATATTCAATCAGATGATGCTACCTCAGAATAATGAAGCCTTTGGAGGATTTGCTTCATTGAGTATAAAATAATTTTGAGAGACACTTAAAAGGAAGAATCCATGTCTGTGGGAAGAAACATGACCGATTTTTTGCCAGAAGGAGGATTTTTCTGCAAGCCAGAAAATGACACCTCTTGGTAACCCAACATCAGATCTGCTCCTAGGCTAAAGTCAGACGTCACAAAATATATAAATATAATTTTTGCACAGCTGTGTAAATGAAAATACACCTGTCAAGAAAAGAAAAATTACAGATGCTTATTCTCTTCTTTCCCCAAAATTTCCGTAACCATAGAATGATCCAGCCTGAAATTAGAAATTTGTTCTCTCCTTTAATTAAATCAATTTGCATTTTTTTTCTCAGCTGATTAAATAACAGAAAAGCACAAAGGTGAAGGTGGATTTTGTGATTAAAGCACTGGACGAAGACTCGGGAGAGGGAATTCAATTCCCGATGCTGCCACAGGACTTCCTCTGCGACCTGGTGCTCAATCTCTTTGTGCCTCTTTTCCCATGTGCAGAAGATGGATAATAATCAACTCTCCCTCACAGTCTCCATCTTGTCTGTGGGATCACGCGCTCTGCAGGGGCAGGACTGTCTTTTGAAGATTTGAGGGACAACACCCCAGCAGCCGGAAGGGAATTGGAGAGGGATGTCCCTGCTGCTCTGCGTCTCCAGACTCACAGCAAGGCTGTGACCTCTCCCTGCCATCACCAAGTGGGCCAAGCCTGGGTGCAAGGAATGCAAAAGGGATTCAAGGGGATTTTCAGGACTTCTCAGTGACTGCTGTGCCCATTTTTCCATGAGGAAACTCCAAAGCATGGGCATGTGAGCTGAGCACAGCAGTGCAGGGTGGAACAGCAGCTCAGCAGGGTGAGGTTTGCACCGAAGCACAAAGCAAGACAAGGCCAAATATTTATCCCATTCTGTTTTCCAGGTCCTAATCCCGCTTCACAGAGCATGCCATTATACAGCACTGCATTTTTTGCGAGCAAGGCTGAGGGATCACCTAATGAGGGTGTAAAACCTGACTCTCCATGGGGACAGAACTCCGGATGAGCCTTGCAACCGAGTGATCGCAAACGTTGCCGAGAGAAAACAGGAATTCATCTCGGGAAAGAGACTGGATCCTAACAGAATTATTTTAGAGCACAATAACACACCCAGCTGTCTCCATCTGCACTATTACTCTTGCCCGGCTTGACTGCGAGCACATCGCGTCAACTCGACGGCAGGAAAATTAATATCTTCAAAAGGGAACAGCTCACCACACCACACACAGTCCAGCTCCCATAATGATAAGTTCCCTGATAGAGATCATCTTCAAAACCCCAGTGGTTATAAGAGACTCTATGGAATCCATCATTTTTGATGGTGGTTGGGTTTGCTTTTTTTTTTTTTTTTAATTGAATCAAAATACAGTTTTGAAAGACTATTCCTAGCCATGCTGTTTTAAGGGATTAACAAGCCATTATGTACTAGAGCATACATACATAATGGAATCAGCAAACGGGAATCAGCAAGTAATCTTCTGCCTCCACAAAGACTAATGTGTAATTGCCAGAAGCACCGGGGGAATTTCTGCCTTTTGTAAAAGCTTCAGGAGGTGAGTGTCATCAAATTTGACAGAAATACAGGATGCAACCATCAGTTATAGACATGAAAGTTACTGTTTCACACAATAACAAACTTTCATTACAGTTGGGAGCTACAGCCTGGGTATTGATTTGCAGATGTAAGTGCTAACTGTTATTATTTAGGAGATTATGGGAGCAGAGCAGTGAGCTTCTCAACACTACGCACAAAGAGAGGCATGATATGCAAGATGAATTTTATGAAGCAAGTCTTCTTCATGGAGCCTTTCCACTGATACAGTCTCAGCTTAATTCCATAAAGGGGTAGCCGTGATCAGACAGCTGATAGGCACCACATTTCCCTGAGCAATTGCTTTCCCATTAAGAACTTGCATCAAACCAAAACACCATGGGGGAGAGCAGAGCACGAAGAATAAATATCAGAGCGAAACCCAGAAATGTGGCAATATTACAGAGCTAAACCAAGGCCTGTGGCTTTACAGAACAGACACATTCGCTGCATGGCAGTGTGAGGGAGCAGCCAAAGTGAGGGACCACAAAAATCCCTCCTCTGTGGCCATCTGCAAGAGCCACCTCCCGGGCTCATGGTGCTGCAGAACTGTTCTCGTGCTTAGGAATGCAGAAGACAAACAGTGTCCAGTAGGATTCTCATTACAGATTAAGTGATTTCTTCTGAATAATGTATTAGAAAAGGTAAAAATGTCCCAATGTGTCCTGTGCAAGATGGGAGGCTCCTCTGAGGACACTCCTGGGGAATTTAAAAGGGTGACAGACAGAAACGTGTCTGCCCAAACCACCACGACAGAACTAACTCATATAGATTTCTTGGAAAAAATAAATATTCTCTGGTGTTATACTCTCTTTACTTTTATTCTTCAAAGTTTTTCACTCCAGAGCAGCCATTAGAGATTTTGTACCGGTACCAAACCCTGCTAAAGAGCACAGGTGACAGCAGACCTGTTCTTGAAAGCTCATGCAAGGGAGGGATGCCAACAAGATGTCATCCACATAACTCCTAAGACCTGCACAACCCCATTCCATTCCATAACACACAATTCCTGCATGCAAATAGCAGTTCCAGATTCTTATCTGGTGTCTGTTTGTCCGCAGAAAGATACACGATAGGAAATAAATTGTTAATAGCTTTGAGAGCTGAGGTCGGATGGTCGTGTCCAGGGCAGCAGAGAAGCCCAAATACTCATCAAACACTTTGGCTGGTCACAGCAGCAGCGTTTTGAATGGAGCTGCAGGACCATGAGGCAGGAAACGAGGTCTGTGAGTCTCTTATTTTTACCCATTGACTGTATAAGGTGCTGTAATCAATCATAACCTGGCTGGGAACAGCATCCCAGTGCTGGAGCAGGGGCAGTCCTGTGCAGGGACTGCTCACTGCTCGCTGCTCCAGAGGAAAAGATTCTCCTCCAAAGAGCTGTGCCAGAGTTTCCTGTCCCGTGGCTGAGCCCCACCAGCCCAGTGCCACTGCACCAGGTTTTTAACGCTGTTTTTCCTTTGCACTAATCCGTCACAGGATAACTGGAAAACCTTCCCCCCCTCTATTTTCTGAGCAAACCACACACAAACAGCTGCTGGCCAAGCCAGAAAACTGCATGCAGGTGTTTAAAAGCAATGCTAAAAATAAAAAGCAATGAACAGACTGTTAAAGTACACAATTCCTTTCACACTTTCATCAGGGCTGAGGAGTCAGGCGCAGGAGAGAAAGCAATGCTATGGATAACATACATACTGCCTCCAACCCCATTCTGCTGCAGCACATCAGTATTCCAGCAACATCTTAGGTGGGAAGTTGCAGCAATATTGATAAATTACATTCTGTCCACATCACTAGGGTGCCAGTAATGTTTCAAAAAGCCTGGAGGATCAGTGGGTGACTCTTACAATGTATATATAAAGAGAAATCTTGTTTTGTCTCCCTAGAGACAGTTTCTCTTCTAATGGAGCGTGGTCAGAGGGGCTCTGCTTAATTCGTGCATTTAGCTCGAGATCTCCATCACTTCACAGTGGTTTTGTGCTAACTACAATGTATAGAGGCCATTAGGCAGCTCGACTAAGATGGACTTTTCTTCCTTCGTGGATTATACAGAAGGAACGGGAGCCAGTCAGGCTCATTAGCATACGTTTAAAGAGTTCATGGGGTTGGCAGCAGCAGAAAGTACCCAGCAACCAGCAGAGACATTTAATTCTAAACCTTACACATCAACAATAAAAGGAATATCTCTCCTTCTCACTGTTATATCATTAAGTGAACCAGAAGGAGCTAAACCAGGACCTCTGGAGGTGCTGACAACAGAGAGTTGTCTGAGCTTCGTGGAGGATAACATGAATTTTAATTATCGCAGCGAGCTCTTCGAGTGCTTATTCCCTTTCAGTGGAAGGAATTAGTGCTGAAACGTGTGCCTGAAGTCCCTGTGGTGCAGCCAGGCACTCGAGGAGCAGGGCTGTGTGCCTCTGGAGCCCTGGGAGCAGCACTTTCTACCTGTCCTGCTTACAGAGCAGTGACCTGAGCCCCCGAACGGCCTTCAGGTGTCACTGCCCGAGGAGACACTGAGAAGTCTCACCATGAGCAGTCTGGAGCACGGGGAGGTCAGGAAAATGCGGGGTTTGGTGGGGAAAGAAGCAGCAAAAGGCTCTCCTGTGCCCTCCCTGCTCCCCAGCCCCTTTCCCAGGGCTGGTGGTCTCAGTCTGGGGCTGAGAGCAGCACCCAGGCTCTCCCCTCGGGATCACCAGCCCACGGAGGGCCAGGCTCTGCAGAGACAATTTAAGGCAAGGAGATAAGGAATGCAGTTTTCACACAAACCTCCTGAATAAGAGACTTTGCAGTAACTGAGTTTTTGGGGACAGGGTTGGGCTGCACTGCTCAATTCACAGACACCCTGCATTCTGCTCGTCCCCCATCCAAAAAGAAACCCTTTCCCTCACGGATGTGAAGCTGCTCTCGTGCAGGACCAGCAGCACGACAGGCCCACGCTGCAAACAGCCTCCCTCGCTTGGAATCCTGAAAAATGTCAGATATCAAGGAGCATATGTTCCACGTGCCCCTGAGCAGTCACAGAACACTACATTTACAAACAGAGAAAACCAATTTGAGTCACTCAGTACATTTTCATGCGGCGTCTGCAGGATGGTTTAGAATGAAGATTAATATGCAGATTGGAGCCTTGGTGTCAGGCGGGGCGAGCCAGGGAGTGGTGGCAAAGGATGCTCAGGGATTCAGGAACCCCTCACAGAACCTGCCTCCCAGCGACAGCAGCAGATTTTGGGCGCAAATGCCAATGCAAAGGCAATTTATTGCTCTTTCAAGTTCCTGCTGCTCACACTGGGGTTAGTAAAGGCCGCCTGAAATTCGATGTTGCTCTCGTGTCCCAGGCAGAGATCACGCCTGGGCTCAGCAGCTCACGGGGATGTCTTGTGCATCCTCTCAAACTCTCCCAAAACAACAACCCCTCACCTGTCAGCTTCTCCACCACCTTTACTCACAAAGAAGCCAAATTCAAAGCGCGGAGCTAGAAAGGCAAAACCCCCTCACACATCAAGCAGTTCCTTCTTTTAATGAAACTGAAGATTTGGGGGTTGTTTTGAAGTGCAAATGGCAGCAAAAGGCCTCGGTGGTGTCCTGCTTGCCAACACCATCAGAGTGGGCTCATCCTCACTCAGAGGTGGCTACCACGCTGGGATTGAGCAGCTGGAGCTTTTGAAGCATAAGGCTCTGGTTTATCAGGTAAATAAGCCGGGGAGGTGATAAGCCACTCTCTGAAAACCCTTCAATAATCGCAGTGATATGCGCCTTGAACTCACACTCCTTTCAGATTTCCCCAGCTTTTTAATGACAGAAAAGAAGATCTCGGTTTCAGAAATATTCAGTGTTCCCCATTGTCAGTCTCTAGCTTAAAAAATAATTAAGTTTACTCTCCTGCTAGCCTGTTATCAGGTCAGTGCAAGATGCTAAGAGATCAGTATGCCACGGTAAGAAATATTTCTGTCTATTTAACCCACTAATTCAATCTCAGTAAAGAATGAAACCCATGAAGTATCTATTTATAAAGTAAATACAGCAAGTAGAAATCAAATATTGGTCCTGTTTCAGGCCATTAGCTGAGAGGATGCTGGGAAGGTAATAGCCACGATTTTTATAGTGCTAAAAAGAAGTGGTTTGTTCCGACCAGCCTTTGTTTTTTTTGGTTTTTTTTTTTTTCATGCGAATAAATGTCAACCTGAAATGTTATGGGGTGCACCGGACAAGAGGCACCTCAGCTGTGAGCTGAGAGAACACTCCCAGGCCGTGCTGCCCTCTTTATGACACCCAAAGGTGGATACACAAAGCATTCAGGGAATTATTGCCCACTCTCAACAGCTCATGTCAACATTTCCTTCTGGAAAAGCAGCTTTGTGCGCTGGCAGTTTCCATGAAGTTATTTGTTCTCCTCTGGAACCTGCCAAGTGTCTGCAACAAAAGCCAGGGTGTCCTAAATGGAGGTGTTTCCACTCAGCCATCGTCCCTCAGGGCCTCCGGTGGGGTTAACTGGATTAGTTCATGGAGATTATCTTCCAGTACAGTCTAGACGTAAATATATTGGGATGTAGGGTCTCTCATTCCACCGATGGGGGACTCCAGAACCCAAGGGAGGACAGGTTTGGCACATGGAATGAGGATAAAATGGACACAAAACATCACCAAGGCACCAACCAAAATTTTCAGAGAGGAGAATTAGAAGTTTTCCAGCTTTTATCATTTAGCACTTTTTTTTTAAATTATTATTCCCTTGTTTTTTGAGGTAAAGTATCCCATTATGTCCCCTCTTCATCCCCTAACTCAGTGTTGAACTGACTTCAGTCTGCCTTTTCCATTCTGCAAATCCAGCAGAAACTGTCTGTCCTGTATCCTCCACATCCATTCATCACATAAATTAATGCCGAAGTTTCAAGTGCCAAACGAATACAACTGTAGAGTGCAATTAAAAATGCATTTAATTCCACTAATATTTCACCAAAAAATATTTTCACAAATAACAACTCCTTTCCAAAAAAATAAATTTAAAAAAAAAAAAAAAATTACACAGTAAACATCACCAGAGCCTTAAATAAAGGGAATTGCTATTGATCTCTGGATATGCTAAATTCAGTAAAATACTGTGGCAAAACTGTGTTCTAATGAAACAGTAATTTAAATGTCATTAATTTCATATTTGCCATTCCCTTTCTACTACACTGATCCCTAAATTAAGGGCGTTAATGTCTCCTACGTCATTTAGGGATTTAATGGTTTTGATCCAGATTTAAAGGTTTAGAAGTGTTTTGTTTGGAGCTTCTCATATTCTCTCCTAGGAGCCCTTCAACCTTTGCCAGAACCAGGGTAGGAGCCAATGGCAGTTTCCAAATAAATCTGTGTTTTAAAACTGGGGAAGAAACCTCAACGTTTTCCATTTCCAACCAAACCAGCTCCCATTTCTCCCTTTTCACGACAGAGCAGTGCAGCTGCGAAAGCTCCTCATGGGGAGATTTCTGACCTCAAACACCTTTCAGTGTGGGATTCTTGCTGCTTTATAAAACCAGGCATGACAAAAAGGGCATGTTAAAAATCACAACATCCTGGCTGTACAGTCCGTGTCACAATAAAAGACCTTCTCGCTCTCTACAAGCCCTGACAGGAGGCCGGAGCCCAGTGGGGGTTTGTCTCTTCTCCCAGGTAACAAGTGACAGGACGAGAGGAAACGGCCTCGACTCACTCCAGGGGGGGTTTGTATCGGATTTTAGGGAAAAATTCTTCCCTGAAAGCGTGGTCAGGCATTGGAACAGGCTGCGCAGGGAAGCGGTGGAATCACCATCCCTGGAAGTGTTCAAAAAACATGGATGTGGCCCTTGGGGGCATGGTTTAGTGGAGGATGTGACAGTGCTGGGTTATGGCTGGACTTTTCTAAACCAAATGATTCTGTGATAACTTCTGAAGTTACAATTGCTTCCCCACATACAAGGATCTTCCCCTAAGTGTCCACACAGAGAATTTAAATAGTTCACTGTGGAGTTGAATTCCTCATTTAAGTGGTTCGTGTCTTTACTGGATAATCTCGTACATGTGCTTCATTATATCAATAACAGCAAGAAATTATTGATTTTTCTGCAGCCATTAAGTTCAATTAGCTTTTCAATTGAAATGGAAAAATGGTAAATTACCTTCATTTGATAGTAAAAACAGTAAGGGGGGGG
>VZRN01001083.1:2419566-2473150 GCA_013397935.1 Dasyornis broadbenti | reverse complement strand
GGGGGGGGGGAGAAAGGATAATACCCTAATTTGTGAAGTATGTGAGCAAAGTGGTAAAGGTAAAGCAAACAAATGAATATTCGTGTAATAGCTCTAATCAGCACTGCTCAGCATTTAAAACTGGCATCATTGTGCTCACTGGACTGTGCAGCTATAAGTAGTTGTGATGTTGTTTACCCACTTAATCTTGTGAATAAATTATAGCAGAATAAATAATAAACAATAGGAAAAAGGGTGGGAAATCATTTGGAACAAATTAAGCTTCTCCTTATCCTCGGCCTAAGGCACACCCAGCACACCCCAAAAGCTGCTGAATATCGAAATGCAGAGAAGTTGGAAACACAGGCCCAAAACTCTCCAAAGATATGCAGATCCATGAGTTAAGAAATAAAACCCTGACTTAAAAATCCATTAAATCATATGCTAGTGATCAAGGAATATACAACAAGTCACCTGATTTAGAGTGGATTTTAGTTATTAATTTTAAAGGAATATAACATTTTTGCTGCTGATCACCAGCACCACAGGAAAATCCAAGCAGAGATAAGACCAATGAAATGGTAAAATAAAACCAAACGTAGTTACTGAAATAACCCTTTTAAATATTTAGATCCAAATTTGTATATTTAAAGTTTACTTGGAAACCACAGCAAAGTTTTATTATTTCGTTACAGTCACTGCTCTGAGAAGAGCAGATTCAAAGTTTCTAGATATTTTTTCTTCCCCGGTAGAAATCATATCTGGTTTTTTCCTCTGTTTACTACAGCACCAAAAAAGAACTTTGCAGCAAGCTTTGGGCTGAAGATTCTCCAAGGAGCTCTTCCCTCCACCCAGCTGGGTTTGCACACACTTCAAACCAAGTCCAGGAAGGAATTCCAGTGCTTGCGAAGAAGCATTCGGGATTCTGACATGAGAATATGCAAAGAAATAAATTGCCTGCCCGACTGACCAGGCAACGCTGAGAGCTTTACACTCTCCAAATTCAGTCCCTGCAGAAGGTCCTGTGCACCTGGGCAGGCTGGGGCTGGGATTTGGGAAGCCTCCAGAAAAGCTCTTGTGCTGCTGCCACTCCGTGTTTCAGTGCCCAGCCACGGCCAGGCTATTGATTTCTGCAGTGGCTGCAATCAGTCATAATGAGAAAACAAGAAAGAAACCATCCATCCTGACACAAACCCACCATCAGTTATCAGCTGGGGCTCGCTGCTGATTTAATTTCTACTGACCCAGTCATTTGGGTTGGCTGGAGCTTTTTTAAGAGTTCACTTTGTGCGCAACAGTAATCTCAGTGTTATTACTGTGTTCATCATCTTCAAGGCAGTCTAGAAACAGCAAGAAAACATTTTAAAACTTATCTCTCTTATTTCCACGTGTCAGAGTTTGTTCTTTTTATTTTACCTTTATGGGGTGATTTTATTAATAACAAGATAGTGTCTAGTCATTTCCTGATCAAGTATCGTGCTAACTAGGGTTTTTGCTGAATAATTCACATTTAATGTTCTTTTCCTTTTCCCCATGTGAATTCTTCCTCTCCACTTCATATCCAGCTGCAATGAACTTTACTGCTTAATCCTATAAACCCACATAGATTCATTTTCCAGATGAGCAGCATAAACTTTGAAATTACATATTCCCAAGGCTTTCCACCACTGGAAGCCTTCTTATGGACCGAAGAGGATGTGCTTAGATCCTCCTCCACCTTTCCTTCCTTTCTTTCTGTCCTCTGCCCTTTCCAGTTTTTGTGCCTCCAATTGTTTCCTTTTATCTCCACAACACTTTAAATTATTCGTGGAGCTGTTTGCTTTGACCTGGCTCCACAGCACAGAAAGTTCTATACAGTGAAACATCTATCAACAATGATACATATGTATAAGAAAATCAATTTACAGATGTAGGAAGCGTAGGTGGATCCAGATCAAGCTCTGGAGAATGGATCACCACAGAGAAATACACCTCGTTCAGCTGTTCCCACAGCCGGCGGTCGGTGGCTGTTCCTGGCGCAAGATGTCAGGAACCCGATCTCTCGTGGCCATGGACTCTCGCATTTCTGTGGGAAAAGCTTCCCTCCAGCTCTGTTTTCTTAGGGCACTAATGTGAAACGATGAGCAGACCAAAGATACCAATGGTTTTGTCATCTTTTGACAGCTTTGCCCCTGCCTGTCACACTCGTCCACGAGCTTGGCCCAGGGTATTGAAAATACTGCCCCGAAGTCTGGGATGAAGGCAAAATGCTAGGCTGGTGGCTGCCTACCAAAATCCATCTGTGACTCAGTATCTCCCTGGAAGAAGCCTTTCTGTGAGCTCTCCAGGATGACTGTGCAGGCTGCCTGTGCCACGGGCCATCCCTGGGGAGCTCTCTGCACCACGAGCTCGAGCTCACCCAAGCAGAAGGCAGATGCTCTCCAAGGCAAGCAGAAGGCTGAGGAATCAACTGCAAAAGCTCAGGAGAAAATTCACACCCGCCCAACTCCAGATGCAGGATCCAAGCCTCGATTCTCCCTGCCTTAACGTCAGGCCACAGCAACCGATGCATTAAAAAGCGAAAAGCAACTCGCTCTGCCTCAGAAAAGACTTGCACGGTGACAAAAGCAACCAAACAAAAATGCCATTAAAATAAAACACCCCATTGCTCACACTTCTCTTCCTGGGGAGAGATGACAGAATAAACTCCGCATGATGGATGCCAGTCCCGCTGCTTAATGCGCTCCAGGACGGTGCTCTCGCGTGAGAGGGATGAAAACAAACTAGGGCAGAAAGCAAGAAGCATCCCAGGCTGAAGTTTTCTGGCCCAGGGCTGCTGCTCATTAAAACTATGCAAAAATTGTCGCTTCAACATAAAGCTAAATGCAATTCAGCACTATTGACTCAATCTGGGAGTGTTTTTGCTAAGCCTGACACTGGAGGGGAACCTTCAAGTGTTCCCATGGACAAGCTGAGCTAGGTCTGCAGAGAGCCCCCAGCTGGGGAATTCTGCAGCGTCATCATGCAAACACTTTATTTGCTCTTTGCTTCTTGAGTGAAGGATCTCTGCAGGTTCTTGCACCGCAAAGTTTTTTTGCCAATCCCTCAATCATTTTATTCCGCTTCCCCAGTATGGCCACGCAATCGATTTCTTTCTTTGCTAATGCAGTCATTAGTAACAGAAGAATAACAAAGCATCTATCCCAGATCTCAAACCTGCAAACAGATCTGTTCTCTAGACTTCTCCATTGATTTAATTCCTAGTGAACATTTCCAGTCTTAACTGCTGAAAGTGTCGCTCTCAAAGAGTTCAGGAAAATATTTTCCATGTAACATTTTGAAAGAGGTCGTGTGTGTGAATTGATTTTCAGGTGTTAAGTTGTAACATTTAAACCAAACGTTTCCCTCTATCAAGCCCAAAACAAAATCCTAATATCCAGTGGGAAAAATAGCCCAATGCTAAAGATACTTGCCTATCACTGTATTTATTTCTCATTGAACTGATATCAGCATTTGTGATTAATTGCTGACTCCGGTCTCTTCATCTTTGACACCTTCAACCACATTTTCAAACCCAATCTTTTTCCATGAGGAGCCAACATTCACATGAAGTTTGTTGCTTGCCATACAATTACTGTAATTGTACATACGCCAGGAAGGTAAGGAAGAAGTTGTGGTTAAAAACAGTGAATCAGGATTTAGTGTCTTTGGAGACCTTTGCCCCATACAAAGGACTTACCCTCTTGGAGCATCACCTGCAACTGGGATTCTACAGATGCCTCTTTTTTGGAGTTTCTACGATTTTTGACCAGTGAACAACCTTAAAAAAAAACAAACAAAAAAAAAAAAAAAAAAAAAAAAAAAAAAAAAAAAAAAAAAAAAAAACAACCAAAAAAACCCACTCTTCTGCTGAAGCACTGAAATAGCCTAAAGAAGAAATACCTACTCTTTAGCCACTATTAATTAACTACCTAAAACATGGTACAAGTGTTCAACTACTTTGTATGTATGCACAGGGGGGCTGAACTTTTAAGAACACGATTCTGTGAAAGCAGAGGGTGATTGGAGCAGAAACGTCAAGAACAGAGAAGTATCACACAAACAGCAGTTCTCTGCTTAGCAGGTCCGGAGGGAGCCGGGAGAGAAAAGGAATTAACAAGTAGATGGATCAAAATGTGAGCAGATTCTTAAGCAGCTGTGATGAGAGATCCTGTGAAACACCTCAGCTGCTAAAAGAAAGTGGTGATGGGTCTCTGCACTGGGACCAAAGTTCAAATCTCACTGATAGGGGTCTTTTTCAATATCCCATTTTCTGGTCAGATCGTGGAATCACAGAACGGTCTGGATTGGAAGGACCTTGAGAAATCCAGTTCCAATCCACCTGCCACGGGCAGGGATGCCACCCACTAGATCAGCTGTCACACTAGGAGCTCCCATTTGGGAGAAGCAGCAGGTTTTCTCCCTGATTTTTATTTCTGATAAGCAGGACCAGCTGGATTCCCCACCATTTCACAGAAGCCAGGGTGTATTTCTGCAAGGAGCGCTCTGGTTTAAGCACAAAGCCTCGAGCCTGATGAAAGGGCTGCTGAGTGACATCCTCTGGCCCCGGCTATGCAGGAGGCAGGACTCAATGCTGATCATGATAAGACCTCAGCTGGCTTTTACCATCTGGGAATCTGTGAAGCACAGCCTGAAAGAACCAGAGAGCCTTGAACATTCCTAAGGTCTAATTGTGCCTGTATCCAACCTCGCCTGGCAGCTGCACGAGCAGGAAAAGAACAGCCAGATCTAAAACAAAATGTGCTCCTCATGACACTCTCCCAAAGCCATTATTCGAAGGGCAGCGCCCCTGGGGATACACCCGAGCTCGTGGCTTGGTTTCAGCATCAGCCAGCACCAGCCTGTTTTATATAAACACAGAGAGGCCGCTGGGTCCTGAGGTGGCACTTCCATTGAATCAACCGCAATTCCAGCCAGCCAAATACCATTTAACATTAGAGATGATGCAATTCTGCTGGGGTGCGGTTAAAACGAGTCCCCAGCTCACTTCCCCTAGAGAAATGCAATTTGTCTGGGCTTACAGATGTTGCATTCACAGGATAAGATTATGAAATAATCCTTTCAGGAGCATTAGGACATATGGGTGGCCAGAGCAATGGAGCCGTGCCGATGTCCTGGGAAACGCTCTGGCTGTGAGCGGGATTTGGGGAAATGAGCGCGCGTCCTGCAGGAACCTCCGTGGATTTCAATGAGCCTGCTTGAAAGGCTTGGCTTCTCCAAACGCTGGGAACTGGGAAGGGAGCCCACCGCATGACCAAGCATTTCACGGGAATCAACAGGAAAATAAGCGGAGGAAGAATTCAACGGGAACGCAACACAGGCTCCGTCGGGCGGAATCAGATCCCCACGATGCCTCCTCTGTAAATACAACAGCTCCATAGGGTTGGTGCAAACCCTCACACCTATGCAGTCCATGAGCACACTGAGGATTCCCAGCAGGTATGGAATTACTGCCTATTATTCATTCCTCCTCAGTAATAATATCAATTTAGCTGTTAGTTTTTGTTTTGACTCAGTGCTTAGGAATCAGCGGGGCGATAAAGCTATTTAAATGGAAATACTATTCAAATACACAATCACCTGATTGGAACACGAACAGCTCCTGCTCCTGAACATTTCTCATATAATAGCTGCTTTTTCCCTCGTTAAATGCAGAAATCTGATTAACATTTAGATCACACGTGCTTTACTTACAGCAATTAGGACCAGATACTAGAGTTTTGTTAAACTATGTAGGATTTTTGTGCTTTATCATGAAGGGGAGAACAAAGAAGCTCCGTAGCACTACACACTACATCTGGTCCTTTCTACCACTTCTGTTCTACTCACACTCTCAAGGACAAGTGTTAACTTTAAAGAGAAGTCTGCAGGGACAAACTTACTGAGAAAAGAATTGGACACTTGGATGAATTCAGCTTTGTGCGGTAGGACAGTGATCGGTAACGCTGTAATTCCATGCACTCCCTGGCAACACCCAATTAAACAGTCCAAGGGGTTACAACAGCTAGAGATTAGGCAATAGCTGCTAAAATAACACGTGTGGGGCCTGAAAATGAAAACCTTTTTTGTTCCAATCAAAAAATAACAGTAATCTGCAATTCATAAGGTTCAACACAAGTTAGAAAGGATCAAATATCCGTTGTTCAAAAAGCTTCAGAAATACAACTGAAGAGGTAATTTAGGATGTCCACTGCATTATTTTGCTCGAGTCATGTTGTCACACACTTCACAAGCTGTCACGTTGTTTAACAAATGCAAAACGTGGAGCTCAGTAACTTCAAGTAAGGAACACAACCAGAATTAAAGGGTAAAACAAATCAAATCAAATCCTGTCTGAAGTACCCCTCAAGTACGTTAATAATTCCTGCAACGCTCTGCTCTGACTGGTCCTGAAAGAGGCTCAAATAGTTTTAATGAAGCATTTCCCAAGACTAAAGGCCCCTTTGGGTCCCCAAAAATGCAGTTTGTGCCACGCTCTTGCATTGCCCAGGCTAAGAGTTTCTCCCATCCCACTTCCTCTTGATGCACTCCCCCACATCATCAGGAACCACAAAATGCCATTTCCTACATATTCCTGAGGGAGGGAGCAGGCAATGTGTGTGCAGTGGGAGAAAAAAAAAAAAAAAAAAAAAAAAAAAAAAAAAAAAAAAAAAAAAAAAAATCTCCTCTCCACAACACACAAACCCAAGTTTAAAACAATGCAAATCCAGTTTCTCTCTTTATGGGTCACCTTTAATCTTTTAGACAAGCGCTAACTCAGGTCAAGGTTGAACCGACTTAAGAAAAGGACTCGGAGTCCTTTGAAAGAGCCTGCGAGTACAATCTTGTGTTTGCATTTAATTAATCAGCTGAAGCTTTCAAATCTGTACTATTATCTCTTTAATAGAGCGGCCCCCTGAAGGCTTTAGCAGCGAGCCCACGGCTCCTGGGGCACGCTGATGCCGCAATTCCCAGATTCCAGGCGGCTCCGCACGACACGAGGCACGCGAACAAAAGAGCTCCAAATCTGGGAGACTAAATATTAATTGATGGTAAACAGAGTGAGAGTTAGAGGCAGTGATCAGCTTCCCCAGTTGCTTTCCGGGTAATGTTGTTGTTGGTTAATGAACTGTGTCTTTTCCTTTCTTTTCTATTTATTTTTTTTAATCCTGCAGATGTCCGGCGTGCAGGAGCTGTTCCTCAGACAGCTCCCAGATGAACAGCCTGGTGAATGTCTAACTTCCCACGCAGTCTGTATTCCTCAGACACTAATTAGTGATATTTCAGGAGCTCTAAATGATGGAAGAGTCTCCCTTTTTTTTTCCTTTCCTTTTGTTCAAGACATGTTAATAATCCAAACCAAGCTGCTCCTGCCATCGTTTCCCACCCCACTAACCCGATGCCCACCAAAACGCCTGGAGGGGCTGAAGGGCAGACAGGAGGTGCCTCACAGTGGCCTCCTGCCCTGGGGGAGAGCTGCAGCTTCACTTCCTTAACAAGAAAGTGAAGAAAACCAGGAAACACTCAGAAACACTTCAGAAAGACGCAGCCCTGTTGACTTGTGCTCTTTATCACCCACATCCCAAAGGAACCAGCAGCTCCTGGTCCAGGTGAAAAGTGTCAGTGAGTCTCTGCTTCGCTCTCTTACACGGGTAAGAGACGGATTTTAAAGGAACCATAGCGTTCCATTAACATTCTCCTTTGGCATGTGACCATCTTGCATGACCCAGCTGAGGCTGCCTAATAGGAATGGACATTACTTTTTTTTTTTTTTTTTAATAACCCCACTAACTCTGGGAGAAATTCTGGGTTGGGAAGACAGTGAATATTCCCTCTGCCACATCTGAGACTTTGTAGGTGTTAAAATCTGACGGAGCTACTGGAACACCTCTCCTGATCTGCACCAAATAGGACACAGGACTTGCCAACAGTCCTTGATGGAGAATGCCACCCCCTAAGGTAGGTGGTGGTGCTAATTTCTATTATCACTGCTATTTAAAATATCTGTATTGTTCCTAATTTGGAGGAGACTTGTGTTTTCCTGGGACCAGTGGCAGGATCAGGCTTTGTTGATGAGGGGACACCCTTAGGAACAAGCCAGCCCTGACAGAGGACAAAGCTTCTGCTCCTCCTGTTTTTTCCAGTCCTGACTCCCCATCTGTCCTGCCCACAGACACTGGGTGTTTCCCTCAGCCTAAAGAAGAATTAAATGTCGCCAATTTGTAGCAGAGGGGAAGGAGCAAGACAACAGTAATTGAGTTAAATTAGTTCACAGGCACTTTCCTAGCAAAGCACGTAGAGCCTTTGGACATCTTTATTTCAGAAAATGCTGCTCATTATTTTGATGCTGCCACAAAAAGCATGCTCTGGCTTTGGCAGATTATCGTCAGCAGTCACTCGGAGCCACTCCTGCATCCAAGGATTTGGGCAGCCCCGGGGGAGGGTTTTTTGCCCCATTTGCCCCATCTCAAGTCCCTTTCCCCCACGCAATAACCGAGCTACTGAACACAAGGAAAAGGCCAGAGGAGATTCTCTGCCATCCTGCTACTCCCCATCCATCTCTGTACTGGGAGGTGCCATATAAATACCAGCAAAATGTGTTTTTCTGAGCCTGTTTTACTTTTCATTGCCCAATAAAGGTTCTCTCCTTCCCCCTCAAGATTCAAGGAATGACATGAGTAACAAACTACTAAACGCATGGGGTGAAACCACCCCAAAACAAGCTCAGAGCTGATCCCAACTCTTATTTAAGAGCCAAGCTGTGAAACAGAATTGTACAGTGGGCTAAATTTGGGATCCAGCTTCCCGAAGCGCTGCATCACATCTGTGGGGTGCCAAGCACCCTCCGTGTCCTCTGCCACCCCCAGGACCTGAGGGGAACCCAGGCTCTCCCAGAATAAGTCCTTGCATACAACTGTGTGAAATCAACATGCACTTTGATTAATTTTCTGTAACAACAACACATCACATGATAAACAAATCAGTGCAGAGGAAGAGATGACTTTTTTATTGCCAACATCTAATTTATCGTTTAGTCTTTCCACAATGTGGATTAAAAACAAGAACATGTGCATTTATATGAAAGTTTCCAAGAGAAACGGCCGCAGTTAAAGGATCGAAAAATTCATGTTGGAGTTTTCACACCCTGATATCCCCTTCTTCCATTCTGCCTGTCAGGAACCAAAAGGTTTGACTGTGGCTGCCTTATCCTCAAAGAGAAGGAAAAAAGGCACCTTCCTCGCCTGAAAGAGATCCAGACTTGAGGTCAATTATCAGCAAAGACAAATCCTTCTGTCATTTTCATGAGTTAGAAAAATCAAAGCAACTTTGATACCTGGCTTGTCTCCACAGCCTTCCAGCTCCTGGGAGTGCTGTCAGCTAATCTGCCTGTGCTCTGTAGTTTCCCCCTCATTAGCACTATGGATTAAGGACACAACCAGCACACCTTCAGGAGAAAAGCCTGGAGCCTTCACCATGTGCCCACCACGTGCAAAAATGTGGCTTCATTTCCCTGCTCTTCCCAAGAGGCCTCAAGCCTTCATTCCCTCAATCACGGCAGCTCCTCATGCTCCAGCTCTGCCTCTTCCTGCCATGCTTTGGAAGGAGAAAAAAAACCCAAAAACCGGCTCCAACTTTTGAGGAATAAATGTAAATAAGGAGCTCAGACTAGGGGTCAGGCCTGGGAATGCTGCAGGATGGGACAACAGAGAACCTGCCTCAGGTGGCGTTTCTGAATACAGCACTCATCTCCACATTCCTAAGGCATCAGTTCTCCCCAGACTAACACCTCAACACCTAATTTTGGGCCCTAAATTCCTCTAAAATTTCTAAGAGCAAACAAAGAGGGGGAATTCTTTTTGTGTCTTTTAGCTTTGACTCCACAGGGCGTCTTTGTTTGCTCTTTTTCTCCTTTAAAAGGCAAAAGCTTTCAGCAAAACACAGCTTCCAGGGCTCACTGCATTACGGAGGGAGGTCAGAGGTCTCCCCTTCAAAGCAAGCCCTTTACATTGGAAACACTGGGAATGTGCTCTGTGCCAGCAAGGAGGGAAAATAAGGTTGGCTGGAGGACCACTCATCCCAGATTTGTTTTCCCCTACAAAGGCTCTCGCAATGCCGAGGCAATTTACTCACGGCCCTGTAAATGTCGACAGCGATATCTGGGGTCACTGAGCTCGGCTCTTTCACCTGAGATCAAATCCCTGCTGCTTTGGGATAAAGCAGCCCCTTCAGCCAGCACCAGGACACAGACCCGAGCGGCAGCTCGAGCATCAAACCCTGCTGTCCACAGCACGGGGATTATTCCACGCTGAAGGAAGAGCGGGAGCGAGCGGCCACCGCGCGGAGCCCGGGATCACAGGCACTGCTCGCCTTCTTTGGCAGAGCTGCCCGTGCTAATGAGGGAGCGACATATGTGTAACCTGCCTCAGGGACACGCAGACACACGCTCATTATGGGATGCCCCACTGGAACTTCCCATCCCTGCAGAAAAACCGTGTAATGCGTGGCAGAGAGCCCTGGGCACCAGGGTGACCAGGAAAACACAACACAGTCTTGATGTTGCTAATCTCCAATGTCCAATAGCTGCATCCATAAATATCCGTGTGCTACAAATGACTCACTTTCTTCAAAATAGATCCATAAAACTTCACTGGCACGCCAAAAATCCATCACTTCCGCTTGCACTGGTGATAAACATCAGTACTGTAATTTTTCAAGGGGGGGAAAGATACAATAATAATTAAAAAAGATAGATAAGTCAGCCCCAAAATAATTCTGTCAACACAGTAGCCCTTCACTTAGCAAGGAAAAAGACACCGGTGCATTTTCCTCTCCTCCAGGTGACCGCAAGCTAAGCAAGCATTGCCAACAGTGAGTATATTGCCCAGACATGCAGCCAGATGGAAGATGGGAAGAGGTAGGGCTTGTCTTTGGGTGGCAGAGCAGTAACAAAGCCTTGCCAGCAAAGTGTTTTAATGGGAATTTCTGTTTCCCTTGGGAATGGCCTAATCGTTTGATTGCCAAAAAAATATTTAAGGATTACTACCCAAAATAATTTCTTCTGCTACTGTACCATATGTTTGTGGCTCTAACCAGGCTAAAAAAAAAAATAATTACATACTCATTACTGTAAGTATGGCCAGTTGCAACTGAAATATTAAGCTGTCAGACACAATTCCCTTTGCAGCCAGTGCCTTGCAATCCCCTGCTGGAGATGCTGCCTCTCATCACAGCCTGTGCCTCCTGTGAGGCAGCTCCAGGACCACGTTTTGCCCAGGTGAATTATGGTGCACTGAAACACAGCACACCCAAGTGTCAGGCTCGCAGTTGCCAAGGAAATTTAATAGAAGTTTAGGGGTACATATCTTCCTTTTGCTTTAATTCTCCACCTAACTAAAACCAAGAAGAGCTGATTAAACGTGCAGAAAACCTCAGGCTGCTCCTAAGGGCCGGTTCTTCAGCGCAGTGAAATTCCCCCTCGTGCCCACAGCAGCCGCTCCTCACCCTCTGGCCAGCGGGTGCAAACAGGCTCTGCACGCCCCGAACCCACTGCCACACACACAGGCACCACGAACAGCTGAAGGATTGATTCAGTTACTGTAAGCAAAACAAAACCCTTGCCCACTGCCTTTATTCTGGACTAAACCCCTGCAGCCGTGACTGCACCAAAAGGAGAGAACACAATTATTTATATATTTTATCACCATTTACGGTTTTGCTTTTGAAACTTCAGGACACCTTAAAAACTTCTGAAACCTTCAGGAGACGGCTCCAGCTGTGAGTTGCAGCTGACTTGCAGAATGGATGAAGATTCAAGTTTACCCCAATGGACCTGGGTACCTTGACTTCTTTCCCCCCCCACTCTTTGTTTTATATGGGCTAATTCAAGAGCAAAAGCTTTATTTTCCTGCCTATTTGTGCCTGGTGCTGCAGTAACACAGAACAAAGTCCTTGCTCCTGACAGTGCTGCTCAGGAGGGACATAAGAGCAAGTGGAATAAGATTCCGTGTAAGAACAAAGGAAAACCGATTTTTATGGAGGTGTTGTAGGCACAAATACTAATGTTCAGAAAAGACATAACAGGTTCCTTTGCAGATGCATGTGGTAATCTCCCTGTGAGTAACAGCTTTTAGGAGGTGGCATAAAATATTGATTTGGCATTGGGTTTGTATCCAAAGAGCTCCCATGCCAGCAGGATGCAAATCCAGGACCGGGTCTCCCAGACTCCAAAGCAAAGGCCAGTGATTAAAGGTAAGCCACAGTCCTGGTGGAGGAGGGAGGTTGGTCCAGATCACCTCCAGTGGTCCCTTCCAACCTGAACCGTTTCTGTGACTCCACGAAGATGATTTCTATTGAGGTGATGGCATTTTTCCCAAAGAACACCATGCATGCTGTTTCCTATCCCTCAGAAAGGTCTGGGCTTTTTGTTGGTTGTTTTATTTTCCCTGAAGAAAGCAGCCAGAAATGGTGACGTTATCTTTGGATAGAGAAACACAAAGATCTTGCGTTCTGTTTCCAGCTGGATAATCTTCCAAGCCATCAATACCCACTAAAACATTTAAAACAATTTATATACTCTTTATACTCTCTAAAAAGAAAGCAGCCTTTAAAAGCTGAGTTACACTCTATAATTACTCTAATTCTCCGCATCTGGCATTCAAAAGAACCCGAATTGAACACCACAGAGCACCTCAAGTGCACCCATGGAGCAATAAAGGTGGAATGAACTCCAGATTAAATGGGACATCTTTGGAGACTGTCATACCACTATTCAAAGTACATAGATTACAATTATTTATATTATTGCATCAATTATTCCTCTTAGGGCAAGGTAAGTATTGTGAAAGTTTGCTTCAACTCTTAGTAACTTTACTTAGACTACAGAAATGCTTAAATTAGAAAATCCTGGAGCTAAAAACCATAAATACTGGGGAAGTTCTAGGCTGGATCAGCTCCAAACTCTGCAAATTGGAATTTAATCATTGATCTTCCGGTGAGTAAAGACTTTTCCTCCCTGCTGATAGAGCAAATGCAGCCAGGAGAACACACACAGCCACTACTGCTCTGACCCACTGAACGTCCCCAGCACGGTGAGATGAGGAGCTGTTGTTAAATTCAAAGTGCGTGACTCAGGGGAACTACAGAGAAATTCTTCTGGGGTTCCTTTAGATGTGCTACATCCCACTACAAAGGATTCAGGAAGGGGCTGCTGTGCTCTTTATCCTCAGTGCCATACAGCCAGAGATCCAAACACCCCACAAGGAGCAGATTTAAGATTTGAAAGCAGCACATCCAAGGTGGTTCACCCCAGACCCACACGCTGCCTCTGATCAATTGATCTGTGTGGATGCAGCAGCCTTTTCCCAATAATCCAGTGTCAGACACCCAGAAACGAGGAGGATTTCTGCCTACAGAAGACAGATTTACAGGTCTAATAATTTAGCCCACGAGCTTAAAAATCGAACGGGGCCGATTTTAGTTCAAAGATGTGAACTCCACTCGCTGCGCAGCTGTATCATAACACCTGGAAAAGCACAACTGCACCTGAGGAAGCAGGACAATCCCTTTGGAGGAGGCACCCAGGAGCAAATGATGTCTTTGAGCTGGCAAGAAAGATAGGCAGGATGCAGAGAAGGTTGCACCTACAATCGCTGATCTACAAAAGAAACTGGGTGTTCGGGATCTGAGGCACGGGGCAAGGAAACCACAAGCCACACAGATGTTTAGCAAAGGGCAATCCACCACCACCTTCATGCCATGCCCAGGGCTCTGCCCCCTCGTCATCTGTCAGGAGAGGACAGAGGTGAGAACCCGAGGGTGGGAATTCACCCTGCTCCAGCTTGGAGCGGTGCCACAGCTGGCAGCTGCTTCACCAAAAAGGAAAGGAATAATACATTACTGAGAAGACAGAAAGTCACACTTTTGCACCTGGGAGAAGGCTGTGAGTCAGGTGAGCTGTTCTGAAGCCACAGAGCGGCCTGGCCACAGCAACCTGCAGCACGCCAGAGTTCATCAGATTTGCAAATGTTATTGATTTACCTGCACGGCGCTTTATAAACAGTCATCCTACTCCCCACACAGAAGTAGCAACAGCTAATATATTCTCAGAGGATAAATAGCTGAGAGAAACGATCTGGGGGATGAATTTACATTCAGCCACTACAGAAATCTCGTCCTAAGAGTCTGGAGCGTAATTATAGCATTTCTTCTTGATTCCCTCTCCCTTTGCGAGATGGCGGCAATCGTGTGTGGGTAACCGAAGCCATTCTGACAAATTGTTTAATTTTAATGAATATCCGACACCACAGCACACGTGAGTGCGAGGGCAGCGCACAAAAAGGGTTCAAGAGCTCAAGAGAACAACGTGGCTGCCCTCTGCCCTGCACTGCCTGGGCCTACAGCCAAGAACAGCACAAGCCAGCTCCACCTGGGACTGCAGAGGTAACCCCGGTCCTGAGCTGGGTGTCAGATTATTTCAGCTGGTTTAAATGTCGCTCTGCTGCATGTGCTTTAATATTTTGTTTGCTGTAATGCACTGACGATAACATTTGTAATTGAGGCAACATCATCCAACTCCCTCGCTCATCTGCTCCTTTTCCATCTCGTCAGTGCTCAGCCATGGAAGTTATTTGCCTGCATCTTTTTATATTTCGTTCTTTGTCTGTCCATAGGCTTATCTTGCTTTACCATAAATTGTGCAGCCTGCTTATCTGTCTGTGCTCTTAATCTATGGGATGGATCCCAAAGTATTATAGGTTGCTTACCTCCTCAGCTCCTACTCTTTGTTTCCCAGCTCTCTATCAGTATATACATTTTTTCATCCTACTGCAAACTCCCCTTTCCAGGTTGTTAACACATGAAGCTTTTACAATTCCTTCTGTTGTTTCTATGCTGATAATTCCAAATTGCTTCAAGTCTTCCAAGGGAAATCCTAATCTCTGAAGTGCAGACTAAAGACACCTGCCCTTCTCAGCTGCCCACGGAGGATCAGCCACTAAATGCTAAAAGATGCTTCACCAAACTCCCAAATACATTTTGGCTCCCTTCTAGCTCCTGACACAGATTCCTAAAAAGAATTCCTTGAATACTGCATGTGATTATGTAATTCTGAATGAATATTCAATTATCCCAGTTCAAAACAGTTTCCCATCCTATATCTTATTTAGGCTCTTAGAGATTTTCTTTAAGTCTCCCATTCCAAAATCAGATTTAAAAGCAGATTTTTCTAGAGCCTGTTTATAAATGTATTCCCTAAGGGTCTCTGAAAATTTATCAATGCCTTTCCGCACCTAAAACAACACAATTCTACATTTTTCTCAGTCCAAATTAACATGAATTCCATCTCTTAAGTTTTCCAATATAGATTTCAATACTTAAGGACTGTAATTTCTGGTGTGATTCCCCCCACTCCATCCTCATTTCTTTCTTTTAAAAGCTCCAAAATTTACACCTGTTTCTTGTGGCATGTATCTCCCATTTCCCTGGCAACAAAGGCCAAAGAATATTTGTTTTTGATTTAGGCACTGAGCAATCAAACCAGTCCTACTCTGCAAAAAGTACATGCACACATCTGCGTTGCACCAATGTAGTTACACAGAATTTCACTCTGGCCTTAGTTAGTAAATAACCTTTACAAGTTCTTGAAGCCCTGACATTTTACATTCAAGGATTTGACAAATGTCTTAATATTTCCATCTCTCTTTTATTCGCCTTCCCTTCCATCTCCACATCTGCTTTCCACATCATATTTATTCCTCCTCTTTCCTTCCTAATCTTCCTTATCAGTGTGTTTTATTCCTGATACATGCTTTATCTGTACTGCGATTATTCTTATTTTCCCTTCTTCATTTGCATAGAAGGTATTTTAAATGGCTTTAAGCTACCTGGTGGAATAAACTCAGAGCAGTTCAGCATAAGATGCTTTATGTGCAGTAGCTTTGAGCTTCTCTGTCATATTCATCACATCTCAGCCCTGTCCATCAACTCTTCCTCCATGAGCACAAAAATTAATTCATCAGGTTTAGAGGAGGTTTTTTTTTTTATCGCCATCTACCCACGCCAAACACATTGACTGGAGGATAGTCCTGCAAGGATGGAGCCAGGGAGCATCTCTGTGGCTGGATCCAGCTCAGCTAATGTGGATTACACTCACCAACCATCCGAACTAAATTCACGGATGCTTGTACGTCTAAGGACGCTGAAAATGGGGTTCTAAGTGCACTACAGCGTCTCATTGAAGCCGCGACTAATTTTCCAACTCGTAAAGCCCAGTGGGTCTTAGTAGCCCATGCAGGCAGGCCTGTCAAAATGTTTTCATTCTGCCTGAAAAAAAAAGTAATTGCCAAATAGCGCTTTTTTTTTTTTTTTCTGGGGTGGAAATTCAGTATTAAAACCACGTACTACCCAAACACAGTCTCCACAGGAACTGGGGGATTCTAATAGTCTAATGACTGTCTCCTAGAGTTCATTTTTCACTTTTCAATAATTGGTTTTTCAGTTGCATTTGCATAGAGTAAGATTCCATAGCCCATTAAGTTAATCACAAGATGAAGCTAATAAGCATGGACACACAAAGACATACCTAAGCCCAGATCAATTTTGGAAGCGCTGATTTGAAGTTGCAGCAGAGTAACTGTTCCTCCAGCCTGCCAATTTGATAGGTAAAGGACGAGTTTTAAGGAATTGAAGTTTTACACTGCTGAGAACAGCCCATAGTTATTCAATGTAATTTCTTCTAAAAGAGGGAAAAAAAAAAAAGACAAAAAAAAAATCTAACAAGAAAAACACAACACTCTTTGAGATGAGGATTTTAGTGATAGCTCAAGTGGTTTAACCTGCAGTTTTCCCCTCTCCATCCTGCACCCAGCAGCCTCCCTGGTGCACCAGGCCAAGCGCATGAAGGAATGACGCTCTGCATCTTCCAGCTCCACACGAGCACCACTCTTCAAGGGCTCTTCACCACCCCAATTCTGATTACCCACCCAAAGGAACTCTGTACCAGCAACACCTCTCCAGCAGCAGGCTCCTTCACTCCTGCCTTGAATTCCCATTTTCCAGCCCTCACAGCCTCCAAGTGGCCACACACAGAGTGTCACTTTGTGTTTCAGTCCAGCTGGCTCCAAAAGCTGCCCACAGACCACAGGCAGGTTGTTCTACCCTGCCCAGGGGGCTGGAGCCGTGTCCCCAACCAGGCTCCGAAGGCACATGCCTCCCCTGCCCTTGGAAACCGGGAGCTTTCCATGGAAAGTTTCCACTTTGCAGAACGGTTTTGTGCCGCCGGCTTCCCATCTGCCTGCCTGGAAGGCTTCACTCCATCCTGTTCTTCGAAAACAGGGTTTTTGTTCTGGAAAGCCATGCCTGGGAAAAAAACCAGCCTTTTCCTTCTTTTTTTTTTTTTTTTAATACTGATGAGATTGGGAATTTTTTTTCTTTTTAAAAAAAAACACACCCTTTTCTCCCGTGTGAAAAAGGGATTTCCATTTTCTGGCAAGGTCTATATGGAAGGACTCAAACAGAATAGATGATGTCAGAGCTTAAGAGCTTTCAGGATGATAGTTTTGTGGTGGCAGAGCCGCTCTCTTTTGAAGCTTAAGGATTTGAACAAAATTGTGGGAACATAGCCAGAGGCGGTTTGTTCACTGTTGGCTTTAGCAGGGTGGGGGCTTGACAAACAAAGGAGAAAGCATGGCTTTCTTCAACAATAATATTGTATTTATTTGACGGCATTTCCTCTTTATTTGGAGTTCTCGTTGTTTTTGTTGATCTGCAGGGTGATCCATTCTTTGCAATATATCAAACAGCTGAAGAATGGAGGTGGTGTTTGGTAGAAGGTGCATTTCCTCTGCTGGGAGAAGCACCAACCATTGATTCGAGCTCCCTGGCTTTTCCTAGAGCTTCAGTGGGATTTGGCACAGGTTTCCCTTTAATGCCATGGCTACTCTTTATTTCCCCACAATGATTCAGATATGAAGCCTTAATTTTGTTGTTGTTTTTGTTAATCATGACATCATGGGTGGAAACAGGGCAAAGCAAGCAGCCCTGGAGGGAAATAAAAATCAATCCAAGCTGCTCATTAAAAGGTAAACCGTCAATAATCTTTGTCAGGCCTTTTTATCTGGGGTTTTAGCACAGTGTGATCCCTAAGGCAGCATGTGGTATTGAGATTTAAGATGGCTCCAACTTTTCACATCTCCATCAGGAAGATTAACTCCTTCAACACAGGCTGAAATTACCCCGATTCTAATCAGCACATAAAAATGGCACAGGATTAAAGGGGATCATTTTGCAGCGGTTTTTCTGTATCTGTGCTGACAGAAAGGGAAAAATCAGCTTCTGAACTTGATTGAAATGGTGCCAGGCAGAAATAGCTCCGTAGACAGAGCCTCCACAATGAAAACACTGACCAAAATCTGATAATTTTATTCTTCAAGCATTGATATTTATAAATAAAAAGAAGAAATATTGAAGTGTACATGTGTGGGGTTTTCCTAACACTTCAATTTTTTTTACATAAACAACTCCCTCTCTAATTTAGGCAAACATCATTGAAATTTATTTATCTAAATCCTTGGTAACAAGTCTTAATTTTTTCCCATCAATTTTCTGGGAACTGAGCCTCCAAAACACAACTTTGTTTTTGAAACCAGGATGAACTCCTGTCAAACTATTAACATCGGGCTAATTTCAGAACCAATGACAGCTCGTTTCAGTAGGAACAGCGTTATTCCTTCCTTTTCCCACATAAAAGAAGCTTCCCAAAGAAACAATTATTGTGTCCTGGATCACAGTGCTTTAAGCAGACTGCCAGCTACCATTGCCTACATCATCTTCTCCATGGATTTACTGCACTGGATAAGGCACAACTGAAAACCATGAGGGTTTGGGGTTTTTTTCTTCTACAGAAGGTTTAGTTCGGGAATTTAACCTGGGATAGTAGAAGGTGTCCCTGCCCATGGCAAGGGGTCGGAACCGGATGAGCTTTAAGGTCCCTTCCAACCCAAACCGTTTTGGGATTCTGTGATCGGCATGCCTTCTTTCACGGGGGCAGAGTGGGCCTGTTAATACAGATTTGTCAGTCAAGATTTGTCAATTCAGATTGCACTGAATTTTCTGGAAACTTTGAGGTCTTTGACAGGGGAAGTAGTAGGGGGAAAGCAAAACAAAAACATTTCATTCTCAATTATGAAGGACTTTTAGAAAAATACAAAGGAGCTGACGCTTGTGCTTTGTCATCATCCTGCAGCCAGGTTTGCTTTATGCGATGCTTGAACTCCAGCAGCAAGGCAGGATTTAAAATAAAACCCACCATGAGCACACAAGCTTCTGATAGAAAACCCCAGTTTTGCAATAGGGGTTTAAAGCAAACATACTAAAAATGATAGAAAAAAAAAAAAACCACCTCACCCAACACAAAAGAAATGCAGCTTAGAAGAACAGTTGTGTATTTATATATAACAGAGACCTCCCCTATTTGGAAAAAACCAAACCAAACAAAACAGCAAAAATCAATCAACACCGAGGTATGCGCCTGCCTTAATCAACACTTTTATTTCAGCTCATCAGTTTGAATAGGGACCTAAAAGCGCGCTGAATTATTTAGCTCGTAACTGTGGGTAACATATTAGGAAAACAATCTGCTGTATTTACAACACTGAATGGGTTCTGATTTTCCTCACTACTTTTCTTGGGATGCAAACGTTTGAACAAGAAATGCAAAGCTTGATAATGTCTTGTTTGGGAGTGGAAGGGCCTAATTTCGGAAGGGAAATCTGGTTGGGTTTGGGGCCTGGGACACAGAGGGATGGGTGCCCCACCTGGAGATGGGCACCATCATTTCCCTGGGGAGAACAAGAGTGACTGGAATAGAGAAAAAGGCTCCACAGCCGCATGTGCCATGCTAGGCAAGTGAAAATGCTCAAATTCCACTTCCCTTGGACCCTGAAAACCTACGTTTAAAAAAATAAATGCTGACAGAAAAGTGGGTTTCACTGTGGTACCTAAATTTTCTCTAATCTCCAATCTAAACCTCCTCTGGCGCAAATTTGGCTCATTTCCTCTTGCTCTGTGGTTTATTAAATCAGAGAAGAGTTCAAACCCCACCTGGGTCCACCCTCCTGTCACAGCGTTGTAGAGAGCCATCAAGGATTTTATTGAGAAATATTTAATAGGAATCAACTGTGGGCTGATCAAACAAGCACTCAGCCAGAAAAGGCTACCAGAGGTTTGATCCTGGACCAGCTCCAAGTGTATTACAAGAAACACAGGCAAAGAGGTCACATAAAAAAAAAAAAAAAATCACTTTAATTGTGATTAACTCCAAAATTAACTGGGGGCCTATTCTTCACCCAGGTCCCCTACCTGATCCTCCTACAAAAGCAAGTATCTAGCTCCAAAGAAGAGCAGAAAGGAGGAGGAAGAGAAACCTGAAGTTGTGTTTCCATTGAAAAATGTCATATTTGGGCACAGCTTGAATCCAGATCCTCATCTATGGTAAGTTGGTGTCAACACATAGTGCCAAGCAACTGAAATCAAACTCTGCTACACTGACATCAACTGAATCCTGGCCCTGTGTACCAGGGTGGGTATGAAAAAGGCCTCAGAGGAAGCACAAAAATAAGAAAATCAGTGTGCTACACATTCGCTATGGGCTATGAAAACCTCAAATTGTAGGAAAGCAGATGCCCAGAGCACTTGACACAGTTCAGAAGTACCAGGAAGAATTGGTTCCCCTCGTGGTGGCAAGCACTGAATACATTTGATAGAAGAGAAGTGATGTACAGCACAGAGGGAGAAATTGGAATCTCGGGCAGATGGACAATCCCACTATTGCTGGCTACTGATGCTGTGGAATTCATCTGTTAATCAGATATAGTAATTTTTCATGTAATGCAGGCCCTGAAAGCGACTGTATTTCAATCAAACAGCTCATAAAGGCAGAGATTTCTATCTGTGAATTTAACCCACCATTCATCTCTGTCTGAGCGCTCGTTATGAAATGCAACAATACCAGCGAGCAAACGAATATCTTAACTTTGGCATTTCGGATGAATGTTATGTTGAAAATTGTGCATCTTTGCCTGAGAGATTTCTGGAACACTCAAAAGTACTTCCAGTGAGTTATTCCACAAACTATCTACCAGACCATATGTTTGCTGCCTACAAGTCTGGGCAGGAAATGTCCAGTAAGAGCCACATCTGAAAGGAGGAAGAAGCAGCAGCCAACAGCGCTCCCGTCACTAATCTGCATTTGCAAATGCCACGTTGGAGTTGGCAAATGAAGCATTTCAAGTGCAAATAGCTGTGAAGGCATTTGTATGTAGCACTGAAGTGATGGGGAGATGCTGGGTTTGTTCCTGTTTCGTTTTCCTGAAGTTACCTGGGTGCTGGTAGAACAAACCCATTTTTCCCAGGATTTTTTAATGCCTACGGAGATGACGTTCACATGGAAAAAGCCCATTTCTTCTCTAAATGCTCATTTTGAAGCAGAGCTACTTACAATAATTATAATTGCTGTGATTTTTGAGCACAAACACTTATCCTGTGAACAATTACAGGCAAATGTCTCCCAGCAATATGGTCCTACAAGTTGAAAGCACACGCATTAAACATGGTTCTGAAGTTTATAAAAACATATATATATGTTGTACATATAAGAATATATACAATATGTTTCCTTTACAAAGTAATTTTATATCAAAACTGATTTTAGAATCCACTCATGTTTCAAAAAGTCTTAATTTTTTATATATTTATCCACTATACAGCGTATAATGGCTGCATTATATGTGTGCAATTAGATCACATGCAAGATTATCTTAATGGTTGGACCTTGATGATTTTAAAGGCCTTTTCCAACCTAAACTATTCCACGATCTGTTTTCCAGTAGCAAATTGATATAAATAGTCTAAGACTTGGATAAATCAACACAGAGATGAAATATTATGATCCGGGCTTGCATTTCCAGGATGCAATTCCCAACCGATGAAACGGAGTTTCAGATATGCGTCTCTGTCACTTATCATTAACACTGACCAGACATAACCCCAAGATTATGCTAATAGAAGACAACATTCAATTAGCACACAGAGTGCTCTCTAATCAAAGCCCACACAGTATTAGAGAAGTTTGAGAGTTTATTTTTTTCCCCACCACGCTGCACTTCTGTTCTGCAAAGAGATTTGAGCAACTCGGTCGAGTGGGAGGCATCCCTGCCCATGGCAGGGGGGGGGGAACAAGATGAGCTTTAAGGTACCTTCCAACCCAAACCAATCTGGGATTCTAGGATTCTATGAAAGAAAATATCCCACTTTCGAAAAGTCTCCTTTTAAAAACCCACATGTATCCTTTAGTTGATCAGCAGTCAATAATATATTCCCAGCGGAAATTGCCAGACCGAATTGATGAAGTAAATTTCTCTTTTCACCTACAAGTTCACCTTCATCCTACCCAATAGGCTCATCAATCTAATTAATCCGCAAAGGTATTTTAAACATGAAATGCATTTGGGCCACTGGATGTTTTCTTTGTTGAACAAAAATATTTTCTTGGTACCACCCAGGGTCTATTGCAATAGGACAGGGGGTGGTGGTTTTAAACTGAAGAAGGCTTGATTTAGATTGGATATCAAGAAGAGGTTTTTTTTTTTTTTACAATCAGGGTGGTGAAACACTGGCACAACTTACCCAGAGAGGTGGTGGATGCCCCATGCCTGGAAGTCTTTAAGGTCAGGTTGGACAGGGATTTAATGGAAGCTATCCCTGCTCCCTGCAGGGGAGTTGGACCAGATAGCCTTTACATGTCCCTGCCAACCCAAACCATTCCATTATCCTGTGATTCCAAAGGCCTCACTGACAGGTGTTCTTTTCCCTCATTCCCCAAATGGTTTCCAACATGGGACCCCTGGGATGGAGATGCCAGATGAGGTCCAGGACTCCAAGAGAGAAGCAGGAGCTGACAGTGCATGTACAGAGCTCAGCAGAAGCAGAGGTTGCCCAAACCCAAATAAGGATTTCTCTCCAGAGGGATATTTTTACAAACACTTTCAAACACACTTCAGTTCCCAAAGTATCCCACCTACTTTCCCAAAGGACTGCTTCTGTGGAGAAGCTGTGGCTCACCCCAGGAAGGAGCCCAAGTTATTTCAGCTCTTTGCCAGAAAACTGTTCAGCCAAGCGCTTGCCAGGGCATCTTGAACTGGTCTTAAACCAGCCCAAAACCTCCAAAGCCATCTCACAAGTGCAGCCTGGAAGTTTTATTAACATTGTCCCCATTTTATCCACGCACAGCTCACGGCAGTGCTGAAAATAATTCCTGTCTAATGACTCTACGGATGAGGTAGTTGTGGTTTGGCTCCGAGGCAGCACCCCTTTGTCCCGTTGTTTCAGCGAGCAGATTTGAAGGGAGCGGTCAGGAGGACTAATACACACCGGATTTCTGTGCTTGGGATTTTAAAGTCCACTAAACACAAAAGTAATTAAAAACTACTGTTTCCAGTACCTGATCCAACACGTAACTGAGTCACAGCACAAGACTTGCCTTTTTATCTGTGTTTCAAAGTAAACACTTGTGACTGATCCCTGTTTTATCCTCGCCTCCCACATTGCCATATGGCTACGGATGTTTCAAACAGACATTACTCCAATAGCTCATTACTCACCATATTGCGCCGGGGAAGAGAAGCTACAGACAGTTTTGACAAAAACAGCAATTGCCTAAAAATGTGAACTATCACAGTCTTGCGTGGTCTCAGACATTTTTAGTCTGGTGAGGAGGACGGGCGCTAACGCCGCGCGCGGGGAAGAGTGAATCAGCACGTCTGCACCGACTGCGTCCCCAGAGCTTGCACCAGTAGAGGCTCTGATCCTGCCCAATTTCCTGAGTGGATTTGACACACATCCAGCCTCATTAAAGGCAGAATTCTCTCACCTCAGTGTCGTTCAGTAGTTCCTTAGGAACCGCACAAAGGTGAGGCATTGATTGGGGTGAATCTCCCACCGTGCTGTGACATGGTGCAGAGGAAAGAAAACCCTCCAGTGTTCACCCATGCCAGGAATCTGCTGAATGCCAAGGGGGACTCTGACACAGCGCATCTGAGGCAGGCTTGGTGATCATTAAATGGTGTATCTTGTGCACCAACGAAAGATCAGGAGTTCTGGAGAAATTATTGACTGGTCACAGCTGACTTGCTTTTCTTTAGCAGAAGGAAATTCAGCAGGGAGCATATTTTGTAGCGAGCATGTAGCAGCTCTGAATTTAATGGCTTCCCCTGCCGATCAGGCCTTTCTGGCAATGAGGAAGAGACAGGTTTTCTTCCTCCAAGGAAGCACGGGCTGCTGCAAGCCTTCACAGTGCTGTGATCCAACTCCTTGTTGGCCAACACACACACAAAGCACCCGTGAGCACACAGGCCCTCACACCTGTGGCTCCCTGGGTTAGATAAACAACCCTTATCAAGCCCTGGAGTAAACACCTTTCACCCTGTGGAGCAGAGCTGCTCTGAGAGCCTAAACAAGGGCAACGGCACTCTACCAGGCATCAGGATTTCAAATGGCAGGAGCCCAAACCCTTTTAAACACCCTCACTGCAAGCTCAGAATGATCCAGGGGTAGTCCAGGCCCCCAGACTGACACAGCTAAGGCTTCCTTCATGCTGATTGTTAAGGCTGGGTAGATGTGGGGAAGGCAAGAAAAGGCTGTGAGCTGGAAGGAATAGAAAACGCGAAGAACATGACTGTCATCTTCCTGTGAGATTTTACTCTTTTCCCACCTGCCCGCTGGTTTTATAAGCAAATGAAGAACCAACATGAGTTACGGGCAGGAGGAGGCCCATCAGCCACAATTCAGTGGTTCTGACATGTATTTTCACCTCCAAAGAACACAGAGGGTCCACCCATCATTTTTAGAAGTGTCAAATAAGGCGCTTAATTAGCAGTGACATTTGCTAATGAGCATCAGGGCAACTCTTTGCTCCTCCACACCATTTCAGACCACCCTCCACTTCTGGCCTATCCTGCTCTGACAGGACCCTAAAACAGGGCTCGTTTTGCTGAGGGCAGCACCTACTGGAGGCCCAGCTTCTGACACACATCAAACCCTGCCACGAGCCAGCAAACTGAGTGCCAGTCCTTCAGCAGGCTGTACTGAAGAGTTCCTCTAGCAACAGCTGGCTCATTAGACATGCAGCTGGCAGACCACTGCCACAATAATGAGGAATTCCTGGATTTGAAACTGCCTTGATACTTAAAATATATATATTTTTATGTAGCTATAATATTACATTATACATGTGAATTTTATATATGTACACACACACACATGTATGTGTGTACATGAATACACCCTAAAATTTTTTAAAATCATTTCTTGTCTCCTCACAGGGCAGAAGCAAGGCAGACAAGGAATTCCAAGTGCACTAACACAGAGCCAGTCCAACCTTGGTGACTCAAACAATGGAAACAGAGTCATTCTCTCCTACCAGATCTGAATTATGGTTATTGACCAAAAGAATAAACAAAGGTCCTTATTTTTAAAAACACTAAAGAAGGGATCCCAAAGAATGCCTTCAAAATTGTACAAGAAGGACTGAAATCAAGATGTATCTGCTTTTGCACCACAGTTATTTCCCTTGCTAATACCTAGGGCTCAAAACGTGTTTTGATCACTCTAGGACCAGCCAGGCATTTGACTTCAAAGTACAGGGAGCTGGAGCCTGCCCTCAGGTTAAATGCTCAGTGAAATTAACTTTTGATTAAGTCCTGTATTTAATGTCTGTGACTCCTCAAAAGGTCAGCCTTGGTGAGTGTGCGAGTTTTCCGAGTCAGTGGCTTCAGAAGGAAGGGCTGCATCCTTCCCACCACAGTCTCTGGCACGGCTTTCCACCTGAATTAAGAGTTGCTCATGTTTGTGACATCAGGTATGTCAGCCCTGCTTAGGAATAAAAACAGTTTGAAGAAATTCTGCTCCCCTGCCTTCACCCTCACTTTGGAGATTTCACCTTCTTTGAAGAAGGTCTGGTGTTGCTCTAACAATTAATCCCGGATAAAGAACAGGCTTCGTTTATTTTAGTAATTTAAATAATTTGAAGTGTTGGTTTCTGTTTTTCAGGATGAAGATGACAGCATTCCCTGTGATCCAGACTAGCAGGGCTCCTGGGGGCAGGACACTGCCCAGGCAATAGCAGCTCTGAGCTCAGGTGGGGTTCAGTGAGGTGGTGCAAGAGGAAGAGTCTCCAGCAGAAGAGATGGGTTGAGTTAAAAGCACTCCAAGAGAGGGAGAAATCCAAGGCACAGCCCCCAGGACTAGAAAAACCTTCCCAACTATGCAGTCTGTTAAAGTTTTCCATAGGAAAAGAAAGCAAAATGATCAATACTGTGTTCAGAAAAAGCTCCTGCTCGGGTGAAATTGCTCTGGGGTTTAAGAGGGAGTGGAGTTTTCCACTGAGCTGCTCCATCCTCACCTGCCCTGGCTGAGGACAAAGCAAAGCTATTTCCAGCTCTCAAGCTCAGCCTTAGACACATCTGCTTCATTTTCTGTAATGCCAAGTGACATCACCTCCCTTCCCCTGCTGCTGCATTACAAAGATGGAAAAAAAAGCTGCCTAAAGCACTGGAAAATTCCCGTGGGAGTAAGAGGCACAACTTCGTAAACTGACGATAATGAACACGTAGGTCTCCAGCCCAAAACCACCCAGGGTTGCTGTATACCAGATACATTATCACTGCTTATCTTTTAAACTTGGTAACACCTGAAAACATCACACGTTGGCTCAATTTTGGCACAACAGCTGCTTAACAAAGCCAGTGGACACAGGGGCACAAGAGGCAGAGCTACAGGTTGTAGGAATGTGATTTAACAGAAGCACCGGATAAATGTGAGAATCCATGTCCCTATCAGAAAGCTCTTCTGAATCTGAAGAAGTTCAAAAGTTCACACGAACTCTGTTTCCAGGAGCTATATTGTGGTTATAATTCTCACAGTTTTTCTATTAGGGAATGTGGCTTTTTTTTTAATCAGAAATACATTAATACATATTGTAGTCTCTTCAGTACATTACAAGCTTAAAAAGGAATGGACAAAAAATATTGATGGCTTTTTTTTTTTTAACTAACTAAAAAAAAAAATCCAGCCAGCAGCCAGCTAATAATCTTATAATAAATTCAGCTCTGCATTTTCCGGCTCTTCTTTTTCTCAGTCGCACACCAAGCACTTTTATACGGCACTTTTTGTACTATGAATTTTAATAAAACCAGCAAAAGAATTGGGAAAGAAGCTAATTTTTCTCTATGCCTCTGGCAAACAGGAAGAATTCAAGAATAAGTTAAAAGATATCTTTCTACTACCGAAAATTCATTTTCCATAACAAGACACTGTCATCTTCCTGAGGAGCCTGTAATTCCAAGATAAAGATGAAAAGATGTTGTTTTATCATAATGACAAGTATCTGCATCCATATTTATTTTGTGCTCCGACATCACCGTACAGTTTGTATTGTCATGGTACATTGGGAAGTGGGAAAACATTTAGCTCGTTCAATAACGAGAGAATAAAGGATAAAGTACCCAACAGAAATAGCATAGCACAGTCATTTCCGAGTGTCCCTAGGAAAATATCTGACCCACATAGAAGGAATACAGAATGTGGTTTTGCCTCCTTGCAACTGCTTTTTCCATTTTCCAGTGGCCAGACCATGCATTTTAATCACTGAGTGTTACAGCTTTCCCCATCAGGCAGCCACTTTGCTCCGAGTGTGTGGGTAAAACCAGGATGGAAGCCAGAAGGCTTCTGGGGGTGAAAAAAAAAATCCCAAACCAGGCAGCCAGGTTAGGATGTCCCAAGTGCCCAAATCTCATCCCACTTGGAGGGTTTGGTGCTACCTGGCCATTGGATCCACAGCACAGGGATGAGCACTGGTCAGCAGTTTGGGGTATGGCAACCCTGGAGAAGGAGATGGAATTTTGTCAAAAAAAAAAAAATCAAACAATAGTGGGAAACTCCTCTAAAGAAATGGCTCGATCACTTTCCTCTACAAAATTCCGAGTGGCTGCCTTGGAGGGTGTCCCCTGCCTGTTACTCCCTTCTATCCATGTCGGCTGGCATTATGGCAGCGGCTTAACTTCCTCCTTGTTTATGAGCTGTGCTGGGGTTATCTTTCCACCTCCTTGTTTAAATAAATTCCGAATGTGTCAGTATCAGTGCCTCTACCACAGATTAATAGAATCAGCCAAAAGGATAGCTGACATTTTTGTTGCCATAGAAACTGGTCATGATGTTACACAGCTTGTCTAGTTCCCATTTGCCATATATCTAGCCAGCTTCTGAACACGGTCCCCTTTTGTTTCACGAGGAATTACATTAAAATATAATTCCATCTTAGTTCAGTCCCCATTCTGTAGCAAAGAGGATTATAGAATATTAAGATACTTCCCAAGGAAAGTGCAAAGTGATGATAATATTGCTGTGTGGCTTATGTGCATTCCAGATTAAAAGAATAAGAAAATACAAGTGGAGTAATTTATCCCAGAGCCCTAGATCCCAGTTATCTTCCATTCAAGTATCTCCATCAGCTTCAAATAAACAGGCGTTTCCTCACTGAACCTCAAAGTGGATGTACTTCAAATGATAGTACAAGACAAAAAAAAAAACAAACCAAAAATAAAAAGACATTAGCGGAGATATTTTTTAATACACCATCAACATTTTCCTGCATAATGCGTAACCTTCTCAGTGCCGCTATCAGGCTCCCTCTCCGCAGAGGCATCGCAGCCTCGAGAGAAAACCACTCACATAGAATTAAGATGTGAAGTTTCAGCACTTAGCGATGCAGTGGGGATGGATATTGTGCCACAGGGCACTGTACACTCGGAGAAAACGCAGAGCAACTCAAGCAAGAACAATATCCGAGGACTCCGAACTGTCATGGTCCGGTTGTACCTCTCCCAGACACACTAATTCCCGTTATTTTACGGGAGCCCATTTGCTGATACTGAGCTTAAGGTGAGAAATGGATTTCAGGCAGTCCATTTTCCCCTTTTTTATTACACATTAAAATTAAAGGGACAGGCGAAGGAGCCAAACTCCATCACACATCGGGTGCTACACGAACAGATGGCAGCTCCTGCTCCAAAGGGATTTATTCCTGCCAAAACAGCAGCACCTGAACATCTCTGTGGTCATCCAAACCCTCCATTCTGACTATTTTCATTTGCAGGTATTTTGTCACAGTCACCACTACCAAGACCTAACCTCACCACTGCAACAATCCCAACACCAAGGTTGATCCTTTTTTTATGCCACCAAGCACTGTTTTGGTTTGATTTCCACAGTTCGGGTAAGCAAATGCCACTCAGCACCACGGCCAGCGACTCCCCTGAGCTGCTCGGAGGTGCTGTGACCACGAGGACAAGCAGAGGAATGATATTGGACAGAAAATCCTCCCCATTCTCCATTATTCTAAGCCTGGTCATCATGAGCAGTTTCTCAGGGCTTCCCATTGTTGCAGCCATGCGAGAAACGCCCGGAGAATCTGTTTTACTTCACCCAGGAACACACAAGGAGCCACTGACAGATGTCAGATATTAAGCAAAAATTTTGCCCCAAGCAAAGCACTGGATGCTTGAACTTCCACGTGGCATGTCACAGCCCGGGACTCTGGAGCTATTCAAGCCCAGCATCAGCCTTTTCTTCTCCCTGCAGTTCGTGATTATGTTCCACTCGGGCACAGCAAGAGCGAGCATGTGGTGCTGGCAAACTTTCAGGAGTGGCCGCAGAGGGCCCCACAAAGCAGCCCCACATCTGCCAAGCAACATTCCTGTTCTCTTCCCTGAACGAGAACAGATGAGACAGCCTGAGTGCCTGACAGGATGTCAGAGGAGCAGGAGAGCTGCAGCAACACCTCCCGCCGTGTCACTCCACAAAAAGAGTTTAGCCACCAAGGCCAGGTGGCAGCCGGTGTTCACACGGCGTGTGGTGTGGCAGTGGAGAAAGGAGAATTCATACGAGGTTTGTTGAACCCACAGCCTCTCTGCAGCACTGGAGGAGCCCTGAGAGCTGGCAAATGAAGTTCAAGGAGCTGTGGAAACTACAGCCTGCCCCCACTGTTGACAGCAAGCTTGGCACAGCCACGGAAGCACCACAGTCAGCCACTCTCCTTCCCAAGGGATCCCAAAAGCCACAGAGAGCCCCACCCTTTGGAGCAGCCCCAAACAGAGAAACAGCATCAATTCAACCCCACTCCAGCCTGGACTTATTCACATTCCACAACCCAAACATCTCTTTCAAAATACTCCATTCTCATCATCTGTACGGAAGAAGAATAAGAGGGACGACGGGGAATAATGAGGTTTGTCAAACAAGGCAAGCAGCAGAGGAGGATCTTGTTGTCTTAAATTCCCTGGGTTTGAGGATCAGGTTAATTTTGCATGCCTGGTTGCATCAGCATGTTGAGTTATGCAATGTAGCAAGCTGTCGCACTGTACAAAGCATGACGTATCATCTCATTGATGCATGAAATTAAAAAGATGTGGTTTGCTGGGTCACCCACAGATTGACTGAAAATCAAGTTTCGTTTATCTCCTTTTAATTATGTTTAAAATTGCAAAAAAACCAGAAAAGGAAAAAAAAAAAATGACAAGATTGTTCAAATACCTGCTCATCCAATAATGGTAAATAATTCCAGCCAGTCAACACTAGGAGTAGGTGCAGCAATGTGGGGATTTTCTTGCCGGTTTTGGCAGCACCCCGGGGAAGAAATCATGATACTTGTTGAGCCATCCCAGCAAGGCAGCAGGGAAAGGAGCAGCCTTTATGGGGCACCCCGGGATGGCAGGAGGCTGCTCCAGCCGGGAAGGACACGCTGCTTCTCTGAGGTAGAAAATACCGCTATTACCAAACCCTGGCTGTGGGCGTCTAGAGAGGAACCAAAGGCACTCCAGTGCTGGGCAGAAGAGTCCACATTGAGGTTACAGTTTTTCTACAGATGTGCCGTTTAGCTCTCTCTCACCTGGCCCAAAAAAACCAAGTATTTTAGCTTGGTTGGAAGAATAGTTGAAAGTGACCCAGCCTGTGTCAGGGGGAAAGGAACCTGATGATCTTTAAGGTCACTTCCAAGAGATGGGGTTTATTTCCTCCCCTCTTAAAACAGGAGGTAAGGAGTAGGCAAAGCATCAAAGAGCACAAAAATGAAGCTTTTCCAGCTCTTTTTGTAGGGAATTTTGGACTTTGCCCAATACAGGCACAGTGGCTGGCAGAAGATGCAGTAGATTCATGCGTTACCTTCCTGGAACATAAATTATCCCTCCCACAGGAAAGGAGACAAGAAGTAAAAATTAACTTAAAAAATTTATCACTGCAATAATTTTTAAGGACTTCCAGGATCTACTGGGCTTCACTTGGGATGAGGGTGGGATGCCAGCAGTGCCCAATTTTGATGTTGCCGTGGCAACCACTTGTTTCTGGACATAGAAATAAAAATGCTCTGTCACTCTGAGGCTATAGAATCAATAATTGCCAGGGTAAAACGAGAGTTTCTTTTCCCATATCATATCATGCAATTTACTAATCAAACCCATGCCATTAAGAGTTTTTTCCCCCCCATGGATGACACAGACCCCTTGGAGCTGGGATAGCACATGACCTGTGCATCACTTAAAATCCCATTTTAACCTGGTCTGGGGCACCCAGTGGTCTAGGGCACACGTATTTGCTTTTGCACAGTGGAAAAATGTTCTTGCCATCCGTGGGTAAGAGGGTCTTTTTACTGACACATCACAGTCCTGTTTTAACAGCAACTAAAGCCACTGAGGAAGAAAACAGAGGAGCAATACAATGAGGTAGCATTGTCAAAAAACAGTTTACAATGTTACAGCAGCACTGTTCAGACCAGGGCAAGCAGTGACCCTTACTAAAACCACGTGCCTGGCACTAAGTGCAAAACTACCTGTTACGTGCCTGTGAACCACAGATCCCTGTGAAACTCCAAGCTTTTAAAAAGAAAATTAATTCAAAACCCACATAACTTAAACATGTGGCCTATATGACTTCATATAACACTGCAAATATAAATTTCAACTCTTTTTCCCCCCCCACCTATTCTCCCCCTCCTTCAGCCAACAAACCAATCCAAGTAAGAGATGAGAAAATACAAAGCTTGAAGCACTACCTGGAGTAAAAACTGCACCACATGGAGTGGCCTCAGCTCTGAAAGCCTCTCTTGAATTACAGCAAGCTGGCCCATGACAGAGAGGACACAAGGACAGCTTGAAGCCATTGCCACTTGCTCCCTCAGTTTGTTATTTTGGCTTCATCCCCCCCTAGAGAAGTGACAAATAACCTTTTTCTCCCCGTGTCCTCTGTTAATCATCCAACATTTCCATATCTCAAGTGGAGAACTGGGAGGTTAATGAAATGCGGGAGTCACATCTGCAGCCTAAACACACCGGAATCATTCCAATGACTCGTGTATTTATAGCAGGGAGTTGCTATTATTAGAAACACAATTAGAGCCTGAGATTCATATGCACAACTCTAAACCTACTTGAATGGAAGAACATGTAAGTACCCCAAAGCAGAATTTATCCTCCTGTACTCAGATGAAAACACGCTGGGTCTTTGGCCAGATAGAGATTTTTTAGAGGAAAAAGGAAGGAGAAGAGAGTTAGGTTTAGTGAGTCCAACAGGTAGCTAAAGAAATTAGTTCTGAAAGCCCTGAACTTGACAGTCATGAAACTCAGAGAAAAGTTATAATATTTTTGACATAACCAATAATCAAGAAAAATAGATTAGTGGCTTTTAAAAAAATACAAAGTAATAAAATATGCAGAAACTTAGTAATTTATCTATTATGCAAGAGGCTGTGGATCATAACTTTTTGTATTGTTGGAAAAGAAACATTAAGCAAGAGGTTTGGATTTCAATAAAGAATATAAGTAGCATCTAATATGATGCAAGAGCTATAATATGATAAAACATGTCCTTGTCTTCCAAGAAATTCCATTATAATGGGACATTTCTCATTTTGATAACTTTATCTTGAGATTAAAAAATAATAATTTTTCACATTGAGCATCTGCTTTAAGGAAGCCCAAAAACATGTTTCAAACAATGTCCATTGAGCTGCCTGCTAATGAAGAAGATCTCACTCACTGCATGTTACAGGGCTCATTTTCCTTCCTTTTTAACTGGGAACGACAGGAAATTTCGCTAATTTTGAACATGGACCTCAAGCGTGGTCACTTCACTTCTGCCATTTCCACACTAATAAATGCATTATGAGAGTTTAGAATGAATTACTAGGCAGAGTTTGACTTCTGACTGGGAATCTTATTAAAGCACAGCTTCAGGGAAAGGTTTTTAATGCTGCATAAATTGCCATGGCAGTTTTTACAGATGGCGTGGCAGTTTCCACCCCCCTCTTATTTTTTCCTGTCCACTTTCAGATTAAACATGGGGTATTGAGCAGTTTATGCAAAGTGAAGGAACCCAAGTCCTTCCCGTACTATCCTTCATCTCTCTAACATGCAGCTCAGGGTTTCCATCTGTACTTTTAAAGACTCTTCAGCATTGAAACTAGTCATTCAATCCCATAAAATATATATATATATCCCATAAAGTGAAAAATAATGGGATTCCATAGATATAGTTTTATGCTTATATAATATATATAAAACCAAATGGATTTGTTTTCACCAGAACCATGTGCTGACTCATTCCTAACTGCTCCCAGAGCAATAAAACGCTTTACTAGACCACAAAAACCAACCAAGAAGTTCACTTGTGCTGTCTCACGAATCTCCACGTGTTTTGATTAAAAAAAAGCATTTGGGAGAAGGAGTCATAGGTTCATCTTAAAACCTCGTACCTTCCATGGCCAAATCTTATCTAAGCTGATAACTGCAGCAGCTTTCCTGCTAATTGGTGACATTCCCTCGGGGACATCACCATCGGTTGTACATTAGTGTCAGCCTTGTTTTTATCCCTGTGCCGTCTGTCAGCAATAACCGAGGTGGGAATTGTCAGGGATGTCACTGGAGCTGCTTCTGTTTTCTCTACAAGGGGTTACTGAACTCACCTTTTCCGTGACACTCTCACCACCTCTGCCTGTAAATTTGTTAAGGTATCGCTAAAACAATCACGGCAAACTTCAACAGAACCGCTGAGGAGCGGCTTGGCCACATCCATATCCATATTCTGGAAACGCCAAGACGCCACAGGGAGGTGATATAAAACAAAAGCAGCAGCAAAAAAATCCCAATGGCCCAGAGAGAAACTCCCCACACTGATCCCCAAAGCCAAGGACACGATGAACGCACATCCCCCTTCAAAAAACACACAGTGCAAGACCTCATACACATAAAGTACACAGAATAATCTGGAATGGGGGAAAAAGCAGAGCTGTACAAACCACAAAAACACAGAGCAATTTTAATCCCACTTTCAGAACTCTGAGCTTCAACTCTCAACTCTACCACCACTGTAGTCAAGCACATTCCTGCACCTTTGTACATCGCAGCACAAAGAAGTCATTCCCAATTCACCCTCAGCCCCGGCCCTAACCACAGCAATGAAGAAGTCAATTAAAACACAGGGATTCACACCTTAAAATACAAAATGCAGCTGAATTACTGCTTACAAATACCTTTATCACAGACCTAACTCACGTAAGTCTATATGCAAACACTTCCACAATGCCCCCAAACCAGCAGAATTGCACCCCTGCTCTTGTTTTAGAGGACACAGCATTCCTCTAGAACGATATTTTAAGAAAACACATAACTTAAATAAAAAGAAGTACCTTTTTACACTGCAGTTATTCCCACTCTCAGCATCCAAATTGTTCAGAAACTCAGTCAAAAAGAAAAATTCATTATCATCCCAAATCTTCCACCAGCAACCCAGTTGTCCTTCTGCTGTTCTACACATCCCCCACCAAGGCAGCATTTGAGGGGGAGCTGGGAAAGCCCCTCCTCCTCCTCCTCAAATATGCTTCAGCTGAGCACCCCCAAAAGGACTGGGAGCTGCCCAGCTGTGGTTGAGGACTTGCAGCAGCCACAGACCCCACTGAACAAGGCTGTCGCCAGCCCCAGCAGGACTCAGCAGGTGAGGGTGATCACACACACCTGGCTCGGTGGCTGTGCTTGCAAACAATTGCGTCCTTGTCATTGTGTACAATTGTTATCACCTGGGTACAATTGTTATCACCTGGGTACAATTGCTATCACCTGGGTACAATTGCTATCACCTGGGTACAATTGCTATCACCTGAATATAATTGCTATCACCTGAGTACAATTGTTATCACCTGGGTACAATTGCTATCACCTGGGTACAATTGCTATCACCTGGGTACAATTGCTATCACCTGAATATAATTGCTATCACCTGAGTACAATTGTTATCACCTGGGTACAATTGCTATCACCTGGGTACAATTGCTATCACCTGGGTACAATTGCTATCACCTGAATATAATTGCTATCACCTGAGTACAATTGCTATCACCTGGGTACAATCGCTATCACCTGAATACAATCACTATCACCTGAGTACAATCGCTATCACCTGAGTACAATCGCTATCACCTGGGTACAATCACTATCACCTGGGTACAATCACTATCACCTGGGTACAATCGCTATCACCTGGGTACAATCGCTATCACCTGAGTACAATCGCTATCACCTGGGTACAATCACTATCACCTGGGTACAATCACTATCACCTGGGTACAATCGCTATCACCTGGGTACAATCGCTATCACCTGAGTACAATCGCTATCACCTGGGTACAATCACTATCACCTGGGTACAATCACTATCACCTGGGTACAATCGCTATCACCTGGGTACAATCGCTATCACCTGAGTACAATCGCTATCACCTGGGTACAATCACTATCACCTGGGTACAATCACTATCACCTGGGTACAATCGCTATCACCTGGGTACAATCGCTATCACCTGAGTACAATCGCTATCACCTGGGTACAATCACTATCACCTGGGTACAATCACTATCACCTGGGTACAATCGCTATCACCTGGGTACAATCGCTATCACCTGAGTACAATCGCTATCACCTGGGTACAATCACTATCACCTGGGTACAATCACTATCACCTGGGTACAATCGCTATCACCTGGGTACAATCGCTATCACCTGAGTACAATCGCTATCACCTGGGTACAATCACTATCACCTGGGTACAATCACTATCACCTGGGTACTATTGCTATCACCTGGGTACTATTGCTATCACCTGGGTACTATTGCTATCACCTGGGTACAATTGCTATCACCTGGGTACAGTTATTATCACCCTCTGGGGGAAGCTCCTGCCCTTCTGCTGCAGACCCCGATGAGGTCTCGCCTGGGTCTCCTCTTCTCCAGGCTGAACAAACCAAGTGTCCACAGCCACTCCTCAACACAGCTTCCTCTCTAGGCCCTGCGCCACCTTCACAGCCTGCCGTGGATGCCATGGATCAGTGTCCTGACCCACACCCTGCCGCGATGGATCATTGTGACGTCTCAGAAAGCCCTGTCCCTGCTGCATTCACGGAGTTCCTACTCATGTGTGGGATGTTTCAATGCCAGATGGGCCAAAGGAGTGACATCGCATCCACACCTGACCGTGGTGAGATGAAAGACTCATAAATGCTGTATCCCCTGCAGGGAATCACTCCCCAGACCTAAAGCAGCATCCAGGAAAGCCCAGCCGCTGCCCAGAGGAGCCTTTTCCAGAGACTTCCTCCTCCAACCAGAGGTGTGGGTGAGCCACGGCTACTAAACCCTGCACTGATTCCTTCATAAAGCGTCACTTTGAGACAGACCCTTCCCAAAAGCTGCAGCAGGAGGATGTATGAAAATGTTTACAAAGATGCAACCAGCAGTTTAGCTCGATGTTAGAGATCTCACAATGGCTCAGAAGACCTCTGCACATAAACTATGCACGATGACTTGAGACAACAACCTGGTAGCATCTTCCATAATTTAAAAAGGGTTGAATAATTTCTATTATAATAATTTATTCAACGGCTTCAGCCCCTTCACTGTCCATAAATTGTCTTTTAATGAGTTACAATGTTCATGGATTTGCTGTTTCTTTTTCTTCACTTGCTTTGTTTTGGTCTGAAACTCTCCAGCAATCGAGTGCAGTGGAGCTACACTAATGAGCTTTGTAGCCAAACAAATTCATGTCCCTGGTTCGGTTCTCTGAAGGCTAAATTGTAACACAAACAAATTAACAGAAAATAAATTATGTTTCTCCTGTGGTCACTGAAAAATTAACTTTCTGCAGCTCTGTGTTGCTGGCTGCCAGCCTCCCCAGCTCCATCTGGCTCCATCCTCCCTCCGATGGGGACCGGGATGAGCCAGAGGCCTCCACTCTGCCCAATCCTGCTCAGGTACGCAGGGGCCACGCTGGAAACGTCTTCCAGACAGATTCCTGCCATCCCCTCACAAAATCTGCATTAAATCGTGCTGAAAGCTCATGTGGTACCTCTGCATCAGTCCTGACTTCTGACTAGTCTTCCAAAGGCTGTCCAACCTCCATGGGGACATTTGAAATAGATGGGGTTTCAACTGGCTACCTTTTAGCTGCAAAGGCATAAATAACCCAGCCTGGTGATTACAGAGAAACAAGAAAATAAAATCAAAATAGAATCTGTAGGAATCTTAATAAAAATCATAGCTTCCAACCATGTCTTGCCTGGAAAATATTTTGGTGGCTTTTTTTTTTTTCCTTCTGAAGGATTTCTGATGCAGATATTTAAGGCAGGGACCCAAAATTCATATGGAAGTGTCTAAGTATCTAATCCATTTTTCAAGGGAGCTCAACCCTGTCTGCTCCCTGTAACACCAAGAGCTTTACCCTACAGGTAAATCTGTCTTGCTTGGCTGCTGAACTGGGAGAAGCTGCACTTGGGGAAGTGACCTGTGTCTCAGTGACCTGCCAGACACTTGGACTGTCACTGCCCATCCACATGATCTCCTGGAGGGCACCAACCATGCGAGGTGCTGGCTTGTCCCTAGGCTGTTACCTGGCATCTCTGTATAAACCTGGCTCTGCCAGGTCCTCGAGGGACACAAGTCATTATTGAAAACCTGAGGGCTCCTAAGAGCAAATTAACAGGCATATATATTTTATACATTCATCAAGAAAGGGAAATATGCCTGTGCAGCCATGTATACAGCTTCCGCTAGAAGCGAAATATTCCTAGTGGGGACTCAGATCCAGACGTGCCCCCACATTTTTCATCCTGTCAGACACAGGGCCCTGGAACACCTTCAGCTGTGCAAGTCCCAAGGAGAATCCAGCAGGGATTTCAGGTGCTAGAGAGCCAGCACTGCCTTCAACGAGGAACAGCAGTGGGAGAGTTTGCTCTGTCTCCTTTCAACATCACCAGAAATAGTGGTGAAACTCCCTGCCCCAAGGCCACAGAACCACAGCAACCACTGGGATTACATGGAAATGTCCACACACAGATCTAGGGAGAGGCAGGATTTTCCTGGACTCAGAGCCACCAAACTTATTTCATGCAGACCACTGAACTGCAATCAACAGAATCAGCTGCTCTCTGTCATCAGACTGGGGCTGGGCAGGTGGCACAGAGACAGAGATGATGACTTTTGGCTTAGATGTGGCCTGAGAAAGGCTCCTGACCTTGAGCATGCAGGTGGTGATCACGGCTTACCCTCAGCATCTTCAGGGGTCCTTGGTTCACAGGCCTTGAAGTCACTTCCTGACCTGCAAAACTCGAATTACGCTTCTGAGGGGCACGTTCAGACTAAGATTTTATCAATAGACTGTTGGAATGTTTATTCTGTGAGGCTCTCTCAGCTCCAGGAATGTTCTGTGTCCTTCAGCGGGGTCTGTGCTGAGACAGCTTCTAAGGCACTGGATTCACATGGATTCAGGAATATAACTCATGTTCACACCCCGAAATTGTCTGTCTATAAAGGGATTTCCTACAGTACCTCCTAATCTGTGAGTTTGCCCCGCACTGAGGCAGGAAGGAGGCAGTGAGTCTGTGGGGTCTAGACCCCGGTAAGCTCTAACCAGGCACATTTTGGTGAGGAAAGCACAAAATAACTCAGCATTTCAGGAACCTCCTCCTCTTATCATCTATTCAGAGCCTCTCTACCAGACCTGTTCTATTAAAAAGGACATTCAAGAAGGGAGGAAACCCTGATGGTGCTGCTGTGCTTTGGAGGATGGAAACGCAAGAACTGCAGCTCCTAGAGAAGGAAAGAAAATAAAATTACTTGGATAGAAGAGTATCAGCCTTCAAAAATGGTAAAAGGAAACCTCCAGTGCTCCAGTACTTGCTGTGGGTTGGATATTATTTCATTTCGACTGAGACACAAAATGTCCCAAGACGGGGCTCACACCTGGGCACTAAGAACAGAAAATTCTCCCCTCATGCAACAGCTTTGTCCTGGACAAAGCAATCCAGAGTAATCACCACAACCTGTGCCTACAGGAACATTTTGGATTCCCTTATTGGGTTTTTTGAGGGTTTTTTGTTTTTTAAAGGTGTCTGCCGTTCTGCTCCATGCCTTGTTGTCTCTGCCTTAGAGACTTTATGCCACAGTTTTAATTTGCATTCCCCAATGAATATATGATTAGCAATTGCATGTATAATTAGTAGTTTTGTCATTTAAAGTTCACCAGTTTTGCAGCCAATTATTGGGAAAAAAAAAAGACTGTTTATTATTTTCAATATATTATTACTTTATTATGGCTCATTGCTTAAAAATACTTAGCTTAATCCTTTGCAGGTCCTTAAACACAAATATGGCAGCTATTAGCAACCTCTTCAGTCAGGCATAAAATTGTACCCACAGGCCTCATAAACAACGGAGTGCTTTGGAGAGATTAAATCAGTGTATACAGCTGCGAGGGAGGCCATTAGCAAATACATTCTCATTCTGCCTCAGTGTTATTTTGTTTTGCCACTGTGCTCTTGTCAAATCTATCAACTACCTGTGCTCTCCTCTCCATAAATAAGAGATGTCACCTCACCGGGTCCATCCATCAGAAACATTTCAGTCAACACACAATTACATCCTGCGCTGTCCCGCTAATATCCTAATTCCTATCATTTGTATTTCAAAGGGGACAAGCCGGATGGCAGAGAGTGGAGCTGTGCACAGGCCGGAGTGATTGATCTCTGCAGCCAGGACAAGTGCTCAGCTCTTCACCAGCTTCCTGGGGCATAAACAGGGGCTCCTTCTCAGGGCTGAACTTGGGAAAAATGTCATCCAGGCTAAGTTGGGAACACTCCCTTCCAGCCCGGCAATTCCCCCTCGCGCCTGGAGCCGGACGGGCTCGGGATGTGGGAAGTGCCGGCAGCCTCTGAGCACAGAGGAGCTACCTGGGTTTGTCTGGGCACCTTTGCAACAGGTACCTCCCAAATGTCCCTCCAGCCTCCTTCCCTCTCAGGCAATCCCAAAAATCCCTCCAGCCTCCCTCTGCCCCTCTGCAGCACTGGGGAAAAGAGATGTGAAAGACAGGCAAGCCAGTGATGACAGGGTCCAATATTCGTTCTGCTCCAGCAGGGCTTGGTGGAATTCTCCTCCCTTTCCCATCCTCCAGATTATTTTCTGTAAATCTGTAATCCCCTTGAAATCATCAGGTGAGCCATTTTTCCATTATATTTCTGACTCGAGATTGCCAAGAGCTCCCCGCAGAGCCAACAGTAAGTGCACTATTTGCTAAAGGACAGAACAATCTCAAACGAGGAGGAACTTGCATGGGAAGTAAAAAAAATATGACACAATTATCATGTAAATTATAGTGCCTGTTTTAAATCCCCTGCCAGTGAGACATGAGGTTATATCACATGTTTCTGAGGCAAAGAGAGAATTGCTTTCTTGCCTGGAGACAATATTAGAAGAACAACCACACATACACACACAAAAAAAAAAATCCAACAAAGCAAATCTGTATCTTTGGTGCAATAAATATCAGCACTACTTGACTATTTCCCATGTAGCACTTTCTGTGCTGATATGCAGAGTTGCAGGTCGAGTGGGGCAGTGTTCATTGTGAGAAATTAAGGTAGAAAAAGCAAAGGAAAACTGTGAAAGAAAAAGAAATAAATTTCATATTCTCCTTTTTCTGTTTCAAGCCTAATTAGGCCACCTTATCTAGTTTCTCTTCTCCTGTCTGCTCTGAAACAATGCTCCAAATGAGAGAGTAAGTACATATTTATGTCATGTGATGCATTCTCTGTCTCCTCCGCTTCAGAAGAGCCTGAAGAGAATTGGACCTGTGGCTATCAAACGCCAGCCAATTCCCAAAGCTCAACATCTTTCCCTAGGTAATTCAGGAGCTAGAGGGAAGATCCCAAATCAAATTCCTTACATTTACAGCCACCTTTAAAGTTTGGAGTCTGTACAGGACATGGAGCCCACAAAATAAGAGTTTTCCACATCCTTAGGCCTGGAACTTGATCTTGTCAGCCCCAAAAAATCTCTGTTGAGATTTCTCCGATTCAGATGGAAGATCTGAATCTTCAGATTGATAAAACTGAATTCAGGTTACTGTCACAATGTTCCCATACCATGGATCCTACACTTGCAGACAGTTTGGATAAACGACAGGAAAATTCACTGTAGATTCAGGTCAGCCTCTCCCAAAACAGTTTCTTCCACTTCTTAAACTGCCATCACTCTGCTTAGAAAGTTTATCTGCAGGAGCCGAAAAATCTATTAATCAGTAGCATCAAATGAGGACGTTGTACTGCGATAAGGGAAGGGTGAAATCCCACTCCACAACAATGGGTCAATTAACTTCATGCAATTTAAATGAACTCGGCATCAATAATGTTTGGGCAGAGCCAGCCCTGCTCCCCACCACAAACAACCGGGATTGTTTGCTGAGAAACACAGCACCCGAGCAAGGCACTCCCGAGAAAACAAAATGATCTGAAGGGCAAAGCCTTGGGACGATGTTTGAACAGCAACAGCTCAGCCCCTCTGAAATAAATGCAAAATTGCAAATAAAAGGGGATTTAGATGCGTTCTGCTGAAGGTTCTGCATATATGAACTCAGATGCCATATGCTGCAATGGGCAGAAACAGGTACCTGCTCTAATATTGCATTTCCTGATAATGCACTGGTAGGTCACTTCCTCCTTTTTTTTTTTTTTTTCTTTATATTTTTCCCCAAGCTCTTAATATTAACTATATTTATTTTAGAAAGCTTGGGCAATAGGTCCTCTTAGGTTGCACCTAAGACTTCAAATCAGTCTCTCTAAATCTACACGCTGGTCAGGTGTCCTCTGGCCATGATACACGGGTTGGGCTGCAGGACGGAGGGGAGAATGAAGGGAAAACACTGACCCAGAAGAGACACACACAAAAAACCCCTCCTGATTTATGAATGCAACACTTGGAAAGTGTTGAGCATGCAAATCAAAGCTGCCTTGGAGCAGGTTCATTTTACAGCACCCACGTTTGTATGGCAGGTTAATCACACCGATGCTGACACAGCAACGCCAAGGTAACTTTAATAAAGGTCTGGGGCTTTCTTTCTGTCTTTTTAAAAGTATAGTTCCAGCTCATTCGGGTCCAAAATTTAGATTTCTGAGTGGGAGTTTTACAGGTAAAGGAATGGTCACAAGTAAGTGGTCAAAACAAGATAAAAAAAGCTTTAGATGTAGTATTTCTTTGCATTCACTGCAGCAGGGCATTACTAGATGAGGAATCAGTAAATTAAGTAATCAGACTTAAACAGGAAACAACACAAGGGTTAAAAATAAACCATCTTGTAATGTCTTTCTGGCATGAGTAATGCAAGATGGTGCAGAAAGAGTTAGGGGTGTTTTCTACACTGGTGCTTCCATTATTTTATATAACTTCCAGTGTTTTTGGAACGTGACAGCTTTTGGTCAGGGTCCGCTCAGGTAGAATACAACAAGTCTAGACCAGTAATACCGTTTTCCCTGCTTTCTGTCTATCTCCCACACAATTGTCTCAAGCTGTACTGTGGCAAAAGAGGCATCTTTGGTAAGACTTCAGGAAAGGAAATGAGACACAGGGGCACAGCATGTGATGAGCACGTGATTCACCAGTTCGGTCCAACGTACAATTGTAGATGTGGAGGGAAACTTCAGGTGACACCAGTTCAGTTCCTACACCCACAGCCACTAATGCAAACAACTTCTTCATTGTAGTCTCACTGCTACATCTACATCACCAAGTAATTTCACACAGCAGAGTAAATCATCAGATTCAATCTGGTGCTGAGGCCTCCACGTCTACACTGTATATATTTCAGGCATCTACTGGGGATTAGATTTAATCTGCTCCCCTCAACCAAACGTGCCCACCGTGCGTGTGGCTCAGGACTTATCGCTGTTCCAGACCTTTTATCTCCATTAGATGTTGGGATGCGTTGCCCGGGGCTCTTGGTGCAGGGGAAAACAAGAGCTGTGAATTGAATCAGCACACGATCGGGGGGAAGGCGAGGGCTCTGCCTTCACAGCCACACCACTGCTCTGAGCCACAGCACAAATGGATGTCGTTGGATTACCTACACTTCAGCTGGCAAGTGTAGGGTGAATAAATCTGCTGGCTTCCCCTGAGTCGCTGGGATGGATGTTCTGTTTCATTAATGCAGCTGCCCCAGCCATCCCTTCACGCTGGAGATACACAAACTGGATAAATAAAAAGTGAAGCCCCTGCAAACTGCTCGGAATGTGCCCCACGGATAGCGTTACGTAACTCTGTATTGTACACAAAACTTATGCTTTAAATGAGGGGAAAATTGAACTATTCAAGACATTCCTCGCTATTTGCTGTAAAGCCACAGGTTAGCCAAACACAGCAAGATCTCTCTTGTAGCAGCTATTTCTGCTCCAGTTGCTTTGTTGTAACACATAAGAGGTTTTCCTTTTGCATCAGATTCTATAGAACATTCTTATTATATAGGCTACAGGCCTCGCTAGATTTCTTTTTAATAAAACCTATCTCTTTCAATTAACTTGATTGGATGTGTTAATGTTTTGGGACTTGATTAATAATCCTGGGAGATAATTCTGCAAAGGTCCAGAGGCACTAAAATGTCCATGCAAATGGGGAATGATGGAGGAATCGTGAATGCAATCTATAACACTCGGCACAGCGGCGAGCCCAGAGCTGCCACGCTGCTCAGCTGCAAAAAACAAACAACCCATATGCCACAAGTATAAACTATCTGGTAGCTCAATCTATCATCTCTCTCATGCAACCGAGCAAGGAACAGAATTAACAGTGTAATACCTTCCTGGAGGAGTGCTTTCATCCTTGGGCTTTAATTAGAGATTTATCTGAACTGGAGCTCCTACTGTAAGCACACTGAAATCCAGATACATAATCCTCAGCTTTTATCCAGCTCCCTAAATAACACTGGGGTTACCCAGCAGAGAATTTGCACCCCAAGTGCAGCACAGGCTTTGGATTCCCCTCCTGTGCCATAGGACAGACCAAGCACCTGATCAAAACCACCTCAAGCGTTGGTGCCTGTGTGAGCCCGGAGCTGGACCACAATTTCTGCATCTGCTCCTTGTCTTGTTTGCAGAGCAGGAAAATTTTCGCAAGAATGGCTTTCAGAGAGTTATTCCCTAATCCCCGTTCACTCGGATGTGCTCCTGACAGCACACACAGAGGATGCTCTGCCGACAGACCAGGTGAGGGTTGGGTACCTTCTGCTCATCCTCAGGCTTCAACACAACTCCCCAAAGCCATTGCAGCCTCCTCCCAGTGTTCTGCAGACCAAGGCATCGCTTCTAACTCCCCTAGGAAAGGGAGAGACAGGAAAAATCCATGCCAGGATCGGCGCTGGGTCTTCCCAGAGAGAATCTTCTTCCCTTAACCAGTGATCTGTCACAAGTTCCCCTTCATTTCCCAGGTTTGGGGAATATAAATTAACCCAGTGGCCAAATATTCTCAGCAGAGACACCACTGCATCTCAGAGCACAGACACCCTGAGCAGAGAGCCACGCTTTCATCTTCAGCCCCATCTCCAGCTCCCTTGGCCTATCATGGTCATCATCTCACACATAAAGTGATAAAATATTTACAACTAGAAGGCTGCTAAATTTATTCCCCAGTGCCCACATGCACGATTTGCACAGCAATTCCTTTCTGGCTTAAATTCTGCACACTAAACCTTAATTACCGCAGTCTGGCAAAGTGAGAAATGGGACAGGAAATACGACTTTGAAAAGCATTGATGTGACAGAGGTGACTAACAACCATTTTCAAAAGCAACTTTAGGCAATATCTCAAATAAAGCAGTCCATGAATTGTTTTCTCTTGCGCTGGAACTCGTGCTGCTGGTTGAGCTACAAGGGGCAGACGCCTTGAAGTGACCAGGAGGACTTCACTCGGGTTTGTTGAGGGACAACAAGCAGAGCTCTCAGGAAGCCATGCATCAGCTCTCTTGACAAATGCATCTCAGATGGTTTGCTAATCTGATACACAAGCTCCTCACCAAGCCAGTGACTCCCTTGAACAGCCCAGCAACGCCACAAACTCTGCAGAAAGAGAAATTGTGAATGAATTCTTGGTCTCTGGTCCAGGGACTCATTAATTCTACACCTGGTTCAAAGCGAGAGAGGAAAAAAACTCCTTCTGAAAAAGAAACTCTTTCCCTGAGGAATCCAGCAGGAGCCAGAGCCTCGGAAACAGGTCTAGAATGGAATTTTCACTCTGATTTAACAGAGTGCTTCTCCTCCCCTTACTGAGCCTGGTTTAGATTGCACAAATTGCCCACAACTACTAGCCAGGACGGCTTTCCTTCCTATTGGAAGCTAAGGCTAGGCTGACCCAGAAAAACACATGGCAAAATGCAGAAACCCCAGGGGAAAAACGGAATATTCAGAAATTCTGAATGCAGATTTTTGAAATTAGAAAATCAGAGATTTATTAAAACATCACATTTAAAGGAAAAGTAATTTTCAATTAACTTATCAACCAGGTTTGGAAATAATAGTCATAATCATCATCACTTACACTGATTTTATAAACTCATTCTCTCTGATTTCAATTTACTTATTATTTAGACACACATGCAAATTCTTACCAAACCTACTTGAAAGAAAACCTTTCCTTCAGTTGACTTGTTTCTTTCTAAAATTTTATTTTCCTTTTCAGTTAATGAAGATATTCCAGGCTTCAGCTTTTTTATCACCTTGCAACATTTTCAAAATTCCTACCTTTTTTTCCTGTGGTTGGAAAAAAAATATTTCTTTCCCCACTAAGATCTTAAAATTTTCTAGTTTTAAAACTTCAAAATGCAGAGGCAAAGGCCAACATTAAACCACATCCCTTAGTGCCACATCCATACTTTTTTTTTTTTTTTTTTAATTCCAGGCGCTCTGATGAAGAGCACAGAATAAAAAACTTCTTCATGGATTTGATCACCAGAAAATGACACCACATACTTATGGAAGTACTAACGCAAACGTATGCTTGTTTTTTAAATTAAGAGTCAGGTTATTACAGAAATATTTAAATTTCAGCCCAAGCCCAGATAAATGGCTTTAGATAATACATCATATTTTAATCTAACAAAGGCTTCATCCATTATCCTGAAATTCAGAATTAGCTTGATGTGTTTCATCCGAGTCACCGTCCCGTATTGTAAAATAATGATGCAATTTGTAATAAATTACTAACACCGAGTTTCAGCAGTGACAAATTGTTTACTTAATTCAATAAAATAGTGTCACTTTTGAAAGTGCATAATCTCAGAGAACTCAGCTGGTTGTGAATTGCAGGTTATGAAGAAAAACATTCATGTCAGTCCAACGTACAGAAGAAATGAGATCTGAAGCAAGCTAACTGCATTCCCTCAGATCACTCTTTTGCACTTCAGTGTCGCTCTCAATTTAAGGTTTTTCAGGAAATCAGCCAGCCTGGAATAGGCAGGATCATTCTCGCTCACTGGGTCTAATCTGACATGACTAACAAAAGCAGACACGATATGTCATAGCAATGAATGACTCATCAGGCTGGCAAATTCAAAAAAATACCATTTTCCAAGATACAATTTTTGACCTTTACACTCACCCCCAACCTATTGCACACAGGCCCTTTAGAAACTGCCCTGAGAGCAAGGTGCAACATAACTTGCCAGAGGAAGGGAAAGGATGGAGGAAAAGGGGTGGCATTTATCCACCTCTGGCAATATTTTGTACAACAGACAGTTCAAAATCTCAGCCTTTCCATGTGTTTGGCCAGAAATTCCTCCTTTACAAGTCCTTCCCTTTCCTCGGCCGTTTGGGGGCCCAGGACAAGCGATTCATCCTCGTTACTCACTTTCTCCATCTCCCTAACGAGGACCAAGGCACTTGTCTGTGTTACACCATTTCTGTGACAATTCATTAGCTCATGTCTGTGCAGAGCTCTGGAGATGTGAGGGATTATTGCTGGTGCGTTTTGCACTAATTTTTATGTACCCAGTCAGCCACTGTCCCCAAATCCCCGCGCTCTGCAGGGCCTAATTGGGCTAAAAGGAAAGAGTTATTGCAGCTTGCCCTGGTGTAGACAGAAAAAAAAAAGGAAGGCAATTAATTGGTTTTTACTTTTTCAGACTGATTTGGATTCTAGTGGTGATTAAAGCAGCAATCTTGCTATGTATGTTTCCAGATGAAACTGCTCTGAAACCAATGAGGTTCTTGGTCTGTTTACCCAAATATTATAGGATGAGAAATTAGGACCCAAGTCATCTTCCAGATCCCTTGTTGTCATAATTTACATTTAATTTTCCTCCCACAGCTTGTATCTAGAAAATCAGGTTTTAAAAAAACTTTGAGAAAAATTTGGTTGGAATAAGAGACTGCAAATTGAATTAGAATACTAGAATAATAGGCAGCAAGTAGCCTACACATGACATATTTTAATTTAAATTCATAGAATAGTACTTTTCAGATGATTAAAGTATGATTATGTATGTTTTCAAGCAATGAAATCCATTTCATTTAGACCACTCTTTGAAACCCAAAAATTCAGGCAATCTGCTGTTCCTAAATCTGCTCTGCCTTCCCCCACTGGACCTGCCATGAAGCTCACATTATTTTCCCCTGTGCTGTGAGGTAGTTGGGAGAAGAAGCTGCCAGACAGCTTGGAAGTCGTATCTGAAGAGATGAGAGAAGACTGTTAAAAGACAGAAAGGAAATGAGGAAGGATCGGAATGCCAGAACGAATCCGGGATCTGCGCGTGTCAGGGAAAACAAAGATGAACGGAAGATCAGGGGAAGCAGCGTTGAGCTCATCAAGAAAAGCAAGGCAGGAAACCAAAGCCTGGAAACAGTGAGATGAGAAAGGAGCAATGACAGATCTGTGCTAAGTTAAATATAGGAAGGAAAGAGGTAATAGTGCAAAGATTATTAGGAAACCTGAGGAAATCGATGATGAATTTTCTTCCATGATTTGCTTCTCGAACCTGTCTGAAACATCCAAGAAATTAGATTTGCCCATCACAGGAAAAGGAAACTCTGAAAAAGAAGGAACACGAGCGGCAGGAGTGTGGAATGCAGGTACCCCTGGAACATGGATGCTCACTCCAAGGGTCCCTTGTTGGAACTGCACCACAGACTTACTCCCAAGGAAAAGAAAACTCAGTTCACGTTGCCACAACCCAACACTACTCTCTGTACCTAGAAAGCAGAGAGTGCTCAGCTCAACTTTTATTCAAATACTTTACACAATTATGTCCATACACATATAATTTTCAGGCTTATCTGTTCTAAGCTAGTAAAAAACGCAAGAAGAAATTCTAATTCTATCCCTACCTATTAAATCAGATTCCAATCTTTCCTTCAACAATTTGATTTTTAGGAGATGATAAGGAAAGCACTTACACTAAGAGTGCTTTTCAATAAATCATCGTTAATTATCCATGCACACTAAGTGCATCAAACAAGTTCGGGCACACAATTAAGGAATTAATTACAGTGACTCTGCAATTCCAGACTTAAACGGACTCACCTGCCCCCAGACTCACCTGGTCATTCCAGGGGGGTGGGATATTCAGTTGCACAATGATTCCTTCGTTATTAAGCGCCAACTGCTGAAAATTTTTAAGCAACTGCACTTCCATGCCTAATTAATCATGTAATTGCCATCATTATTTGGACACCTTTTTGATAATTTAGCCTTTGCAATGCTTCAGTTGCAAGGAAGGCAGATGGGGGAATGGAGAAGCAAGTGTTGTGGCCACGCACAATCAGGTGGGTGCTCGGCTTGCACGGTGTGGAACAGCCTCGGCTCTGACAGCAGCCATAAGGAAGGAAATGGCCCAGCAGCAATCAGGGATGCTGGAGATCCCTCAGGATCTCCCCCCTTACAACTCACCAAACGCTGAAAATCATAAAAAGGACATCGAAGCACGGTCTACTGCTGAACGTTTGCGCACACACCTTGCCTTTTATGCCAGCATGACCGTAACTCCTCCCGGAGATTTGGGAAGAGCTGGTTTGGCCCCAACGCCAGCTTTTCCTGAGTCAGATCCTGCCTGTGTCTCCCCAAACATCTTAAGCTGAAGAGAACAAAGGCCACTGCTGCAGCAGGAGCAGGTTTGGTCAGGGGTCAGTGTCTAGGATAAGGGCCATCCAGATCCACAGGTGATCTCAGCATGGTTATCCTCTGACAGATAATCAATGCTGGTGGATAAGCAGCATTTTCCTGGTATCTCACCATGTGCTGCCCATTCCTAAGCATGGACATGCACATATGTGAGTGCAAAGGAATACACACCAGGAAAACGAAACTTATCCCAACTTTCTCCACACCCAAACCTGTGTCAAAGATGGAAAGGAACCATTAATTTTATTCCTTCCCCACCGTTTCTCAGAGACTTTTTCAAGCCTCCAACAAAGCTAAAAGTGCAGAATTCACGGAAAGGCAACATCTGTCTTGGTGGCACCTCCAGCTGAACTTTGCAGCCTCGAGAATTTCAAGGTAGGTTTGAAAACCATCGCCGCCGGCTGGGGGTTTGTGATTACCCAAACGCAACGCAAAAATTCTGACAAAGTTTTTGCACCTCCGGCTTGAAATCTGAGAGAAACTGAGAGGGCTGAAATGTGGCTACTCCAGAAGGGTATTCAAATAAAATGACAACCTTTTGCACTGTGTTTGCATCAGACACAGGCTGCTACAAGCACACGAGACAACTTCTGATGTGACGAGCAGAATTTCAGGAGCTGGGTGTCGAAATTACTGTCCTGTGGTGAGTGACAAAGTCAACAATGGGATTTCTTCAGAAATGAGGTATTTCGCCAGCAGAGGAAAGGCCATGCTACCCTTTTTATTGCCTATTTAGAGGAACCTATTCATGTTTTCACCAGGCTCCGTGTGCAAATTCCACCAAATACACTGTGATTTGCATAAATGTGTATGGGAGGGGAAATATTTGTGTAAGATTCAAAGAGCAGCGTCTCTCTAATATCTAAAGGGGTTTTTTTCCTAACTGGGTGGCATTTGAGGCTCAGCTCTGCCTTACTCTGCAGCAACCGAAACTATTTCCTCCCGACACAGCAGTTTAACAGTTTATTCTCCCTGATGCAGGCGATAAATAGAGCAGCTTCAAACCTTTAAAAAATATTAAAGGTTTTATGGCTGGATGTGTGACAGCCTTGATTAATCCTGTGCTGACAGCACGAGTCAACGTGTGCAGATATCTGCATTCAGGACCTTCAAAGTTCGAAGAGTTTTCTTTGATAAAGGTAAAGAAGCTTTGTAAAATGTGGCTTGTGACATGCAGCACTGGGAGAGAATTTTAATGCTGCAGTAGATACTATAGTTTGCTAGAAAATAATGAAAAAAAAGTTCTTGTGGGACTGAAAACACTTTTTTTTTTTTTTGTCCTTTTTTTTGTCTGGAAGAGGACACGGACGTGCTGGAAGACCATGAAAATGATGAGAGTGCTGGAGCCCCTCTGCTCTGGAGCCAGGCTGGGAGAGTTGGGGTGGTCCAGACTGGAGAAGAGAAGGCTCTGGGGAGACCTCAGAGCCCCTTCCAGTGCCTACAGGAGCTCCAGGAGAGCTGGAGAGGGACTGGGGACAAGGGCCTGGAGTGACAGGAAAAATGGGAATGGCGTCACAGTGACAGAGGGCAGGGTTAGATGGGAGATTGGGAGGGAATTGTTCCCTTTGAGGATGGTGAGGCCCTGGCACAGGGTGCCCAGAGAAGCTGTGGCTGCCCCTGGATCCCTGGAAGTGTCCAAGGCCAGGCTGGACAGGGCTTGGAGCAACCTGGGACAGTGGAAGGTGTCGCTGCCCATGGCAGAGGGTGGAACTAAATGTCCTTTAAGGTCCCTTTCAATCCAAACCATTCTGTGATTCTATGGAAAAGAAACAGGAAGAGGAGGAAGAATGATCCAAAGCAGAGTTGGTGGCTCTCTCCTAGCATAGATTAATGGGTATCTACGTAGTTTTTCACCTAAAATTTAATGATTTTACAATGAAAAAAAAAAATCTAAAATCAGTGTCTAGGACTCTCAGAAGTCTCTAACTGAGTAAAACCCGTAGCTGTCTGCTGTTGGCAGATGAAAGCTGGAACATCCCCTTTCGGAGCCCAGCAGCAACTTTTAACTTCCTTGGTCTGATACGAACCCTGAAGGCAGGAGGATGCTCAGGATTTATTTCACACCTATTTACCTCAAACGTATTTCACCCTTATTTTGGTGTCTGTGCTGTGTCTTTGTGCTGGATAGCCAAAATACCAACAAACCGCTCCACGGGTTTAAATTCAGAGTTAAGAAAGAACAATATCGAGCGGGAGATATCTGCCTCAGAGAGACCATGGGGCAGGCGGCTCTGCTCCAGGTCCAGCTTGATTATGATGACAAATGGCAGAGGAAACCTTCCTGCTCTCCCAAACAAAGATCAGCCACTCTCGTTTTCAAGTTTCCATAGCAATGTGATAGTCCGGCATAAGCAGAGCTCCGGGGAATATGGAGAAACAATACAATTCAATTATCTCCATCATTTCAAATGGCTGATTGGGGTAGGGGGAGCCTTAGGAAGCCAGCCCACTTCCAAGAGAAGAAAAATAATCTCTTTATCTTTGGTTTTTTAATTCTGTCAGGGATGGTCTAAATTAGGGAGTGACAACTTGCAAAGCAGGGACATATTCTCTTCTTAAATCAGGTCTGGAAATGCCGTGAGATGAACTCTGATAATGCAGCCTGCAAGCCCTGGGAGCCAAAGCTGTGCAAAATTGTTTAATATGGTCAAATCCTTTAATCCTCATATCTGCTGATGCAGAAAACAGAATATTTCTACCATTTATTACCAGAAACATTATTTTCAAACTCCATAAATGTTGCCTGAAGATCATATGCAGTGGAGAGAGCAGAGGCCTGCATTTTCCTCACTGGACAATTTTGATTCTAATTTACTTAGGCACAAAGCAATACACATAAATGAACAACCGTTGATTTTTCTTCATCCCCTTCAACGATTTATTTCAAGAGGAACTTTATGCCTTTTCACCTTATTCTTTACTATCTGTAAAGTTCAGGAACTTGAATGCCCTGAAAAACTTAGGAATTGATCAGACTTGTAATGAAAAAGGATCTCTTTCTCTCTCCCGTAATACAGGAAAATAAAATATCGTTAATTCTGCAGGGCAAATGTACTGAAGATGGATCAATCCCTCTCTTTTCCTACCATCCCATAACGCAGGAGCAAAGGGGTCAGTCAATAATTGCCAGTAAATTTGGAACGAATGAAAGGAAATACTTGTTCACACAGCCAGCCTGAGGAATTTCCTATCAAGAAAGGCCATCAAGTCAAACACTCCAGCTGGATTTTAAAGAGGCAAGAGGAATTTTGTAAGCAGTGATTCCTGAGCCAAGAGGCTGGGATGGAGGGCACAGCACCCAGGGGAGATAAGAGAGCAATAAGGTAACAGTGATTACATTTCACGCTCCAAAGCACGAGACAGCAGGAGTCAGGCTGGGTGCCCACGCGGCGCGCCTTGGCCACACGAGTTAGCGAGGGCTGCAGGTTCCTCTGCTCAGAGCTGCACACAGAGAGCTCCTTCGGGGCCCAGGAACCACTGCCAGCAAGAACAGGCCCTAATCAGTGGAGGATCCTCACAAGAACTCCCCGGCACGGAATATGGTGGGGATGCTTTGGGGCTTAAGGGCCGTGATGCGTTCGGGGAGATGGGGATGGAGAAGTCCTGCCTCAGACTCCCACCCCAGGGCAGCCAGGCTGTCTCCCCTCCCTGGGCTGCTCCATGGGGCACGTCCTGCACTCGTGCAGCTTCTGAGCTGTCTCCCAGCACGGGGCACAGGTCATAAAGAGCAATGCTGGGCACAGGGAACAAGCCAGGCTCTGCAGCGCTGGCTGCTATCCCAATTCTTTGGAGCAAGAGGTATCCAAGAGCCTGGCAGGGAAGCGGTTCCTGGGCAGGCCCATGGGCCACCCTGCCCCATGGACAGGCCCACCTGTGCTCTCCAGCGTGACCACACCGGCATTTAATCCAGCCTGGAACAGCAACAGAGCTTTTCACCTGGGAAACTCCTCTCTCCTCTGGAAGGCAACGAGTCCCTCAGTCAGAGATGTTTGGGGTGATCCGTGCAGGTGAACAAACA
>VZRN01001083.1:2359843-2419546 GCA_013397935.1 Dasyornis broadbenti | reverse complement strand
CCCCCCCCCAATAACTTTTATTTGCTGTCAGCCAGCTCCGTGCCAGGGGCAGCCCGGCCTAGTAACAAGAGAGTCAGCACCATTTGCTTCAGAGAGCAGAGCCGAGATACCGGCACAGGAAGAGGAACATGATTTGTCCAGATGCAGCGAGGAGCCCAATGACTAATTCATGAAAGTGCGATTGATTTTGATGAATCAATGCATTACAGGATCCAGGGGAGGGGGGGAGGCACTGGGCATTTTACAGGCTCAACGACAGGATCACACTTTGATCTGAGAAACAAAGACAACCTTCTTCTGTATCAGAAGGAAAGCCCTGAGGTTTTTTTTCAGCCAAAAATGTGGCTTCACTCTTTTAAGGGACAAGCATCCCCTGTCCATACATTTTCCAAAGTGCAGATGCTGTGAATTAAACTCTCTTGGATAACCTCATGCACATCAGTTAAAATGCCCAAATTTTAAGAATTCCTACCCCCAGCTGGGATCAAAACTAGTTCTAATGGGAAAAAAATACATACAAATCAGAGAAAATAATGTTATCTGTTAACATATTCCCAGCCCTGAATTGTTAGGTTTTAAAACAACCTGTTTCAGAAAGGAAGCACTTGTAAGGGAGAAATATACATTTATATTTTAATGGGGGGAAAAAGATTCTCGAACAACTTTTTGCAGCAAGAAAAGATAAATGAGAAATACCTCCATTTAAGTCAAAAGGAACAAGGAAATCTTTGGTTTCCCCATACTTCTATTACAGGTAAGTGGGAAAGCAAATCCATTACCATCCTCACATTTCAATCTCTCAATGTCTATCAAATTTCATAATATCCACTTCCTTGAGAGCTGTTCTCCTTCTCTTTTTGCAGATCATGAGCAAAACTGAGACATTGCCTGGTTAAGGCTAATTCAAAATCCATTCTCTACTGGGATACAAACACATCTCCGTGTTTATTAGGATAGGGAAGGTTTATGGTGGGTGACTGACTCCAAGGCTGATTTAACATTTGCCATCAAGCAGAAATGCACATTCACAAATACACTAAGACTAGCAAATTGCTCCCTGATTTCTATTCCCCAGGTGCCAGCCTGCAAGGAAACCTATTTAGGTTTATTCCTCATATTGATACACAAAGTAGTGGTAACCAAACTCTGATTCTCTGCACTTTACTTCCCATTGAGCCAGCCATAGGGGAAATCATTAGCTCTGACCTTTTGGAGGAAAAGAGAGGAGAGGTGGATTTATCAAAAAGGAGATTTTACTCCAAGCCTTGGCTCTTTAGGCCTCTGAATGGATTTTCCTGACCCAACAAGTATCTGTGGCACCTAAAAAGAACTTGCCTCTACTGAAGGTGAGAGCAAGAGTTCACACAGGCTCGTGAGCATCTTCTCCTCAGCCGAAAGACAACGCGGTCAAGGAAGAAAATCAATCTCTGCTCTAAAGAATCATCATGGTTTCAACTAAGACCCATGGCTGAGCAATTGAGTGCACGTGTTTCCAAACCAGCCCTTTGATATCTCCTGATTATTTAACCTGAAGAAGCCAGGGAAAACCCGCATGCAATAAAAAGAAATAATTATATTCTCATTCCTAAGCAAACTGAAACCTCACAGAAGGGTAAGGGACACACGTGGGTCAGAAACCAAATTGGGAAAATCCTGTTTCTGAAGAACAGTGCTCCAGGAGAGGCTCAGAAATGATACCCTGTGTGTTACTCCCACCCTTTCAGGGTCACCTCTTATTTCTTTTTTAATAAAATAAACATTACCAAGATTAAAAATGTTCTCCGAGCTCCCAAATAAGTTGGTCACCCTGAGGAGGCAGTCTGGATCGCTCTGAAAATGAAACTTCAAATTAAACGCTGACATCATTCCTCTCCTAGCAGTGCTCCTCACCCTGATGGATTCAGTGGTGGCTCTTTTCCTCCCCACCTCTAACAGCGAAGACCACAAGAACCTCAGGACTCCCAAAAGAACCTCTGGAGGCCTCTCCTTGTGTCCAGCACTTGTCCTTTTGCCTCGCGTGCCAGCAACATCCAGGATTTGAGGACACGCTGGAGGCTGGGAGCTCTCTGATGTTTCAGGTTCCAGCCTGACCTTTACAATTCTCACACTTCCCCTGAACTGACAGACTGCAGGTGGCTGCAGGCACTGATCTGCAAAGTAAAGTGTCCAAAGGATTTTGCTCTAATTAAAAATAAGTCTAAAATGCATGCATAAAGCATCTGAAAATGGAGCAGGTGGAGCGAGGGTCTACCCTGCCTGGCAGCCAAGGCACCTGAATCCAAAGGGGAAATGGGAAACAGAGTGTTGGAGGGGATAACTAATCCTCCCTCACGTCAGGAGTGAGGGTCTGAGTGAACAACCCCCAGAGCTGCAGCAGGAATAGTGGTGGGGGAAAACAGAAGGATGCTGAAAGGAAAAGAGGGAGAAAGAGCCTATGGAAGGAAGCAGGAGAAGTGAATTAGAAAATGAAGAGCAGAATCACCAGAATGAGCGTTCTCAATGGCCTCAGTGGGAATGGTGCAGTGGCAATGGTGTGACCCAGCAGAGCTCCCAGGGGAGCCACTCAGTGCCACTGCTCTCACCCTCCTTCCTGGAGGTGCCTTTCTGGCCCCTTCCATTCCCACTCTCCATTTTTAATGCAGCTAAACAAAGCTCCCACCTCTGCCCAGAACCAACTTTCTCTGCTTTCCCTCCCGTATCTCTCCCCTGCACTCCCTGCCCTGGCTTCCCTGCTCCATTGTTCCAGGCAATTGAAAGGAAGGAGTTGTCACCCCTCCACACGGGAAGAGCAGGAACAGGCACCAAGTGACAGACAAGATGCACAAACATAACTCACTGCTGTGAAAGCAATTAATGGCACTCCTGAAACATTTTTCTCAGTAAGAGACATTCAAATTCAGCCAATCTGTCACAACCCTCCATTTGTCATTGTCATTTTTACCATTGTCACGTTATTTGATGCCATTAAGCAGACAAGAGCGAGTCGTAGGAACAACTGAAATAAGCATAAGTTGATAAAATAAATTAGCTCAGAAATTTGTATACACAGATATTAAGTAAAAAGCAAAACGATGTCAAGGTTGAAAGAATTAGGAATTGAATTTTAACCAGCCCACATGTTTATGGCTGATTTCCTGATGAATATTTTATTTTTAATAACCTTCCTATCACATTCACAAAAAGGTCTTACCAAGGATGGATCAGTAAACAAATCTGAGGGGGAAAAAAGGCTGCTCTGAAACATAAAACACTTTCAAAGCTCCAACTCCCTTGAGAGTAAGAGTCAAAAGGAACAAAGACAACTCTTAGCATGAAAAGGGAAGACATGGTGTGACTAAATAAAAGGGCCATATTTGATAGGTACAAATTGGATATGTTTCCTGCTTCATTCCTGCTGCTTAAAAATGTCAAGTCCATATGCAAATTTGCTGGAATAAACACCCCTTACTGATGGGCAGGGGCTCAGACTCGGGCCTAACTCTGAAATCAAAATCTTATCAGGTTTTTCTTTCAGTTCTTTCAAGCTGAGCTAACACACACCGGAGTTTGGGATACACACGGAACACCACTGCATCCCGAACACCATTCCCACTGCCACAGGATGCAGTGCTCTGGTACTTGGGAAGTCTGCCCACATACGTTTATTTCATCAAAAGATAATCTCCATTTTCACCTTCAAAAAGGGTAGGTAATTATAAATGCATTCTTTTTTACTCAAATATTTTAAGCAAGTAATTGTTGCCCATGGGAGAGAGTTTAATTATTTCTGATGAACAGCCAAGACACAGAATCAGGAGAACATGACAGGAAGAGTGTGGAAAATGTGTTCCAGTGCTTAATTGTGTGGCTATCTTGCCTTTTCATCCTGAAAAACCAGGCATTGATTTTTTTTTTCCCCCCCTCCCAATTGATTTCACACGATCTTCAGTTTAGTAGTACAGAGCATATCCAACTGCAAAAGGATCGCAGCTCCCCGGGCCAGGGCATCTGTGATTTCCCGCCAGGAACAGGCAGATTCCACTCAGGTCTCTGGGCAGTGAAGCAGCTCGGGATTGCCTGTGTGTCACTGGCTGGAGCACAGGAGCCACTTCTTGTCCCCCCACAGTGTGCTCAGCTGAACGGCAAATGCCACAGGCCGTGAAAAACAAAGCCACAGAATAATGGAACAGAATCCTGGAATTGGGTTGGAAGGGACCTTAAAGAGCACCTTGTTCCACCCCCTGCCATGGCCTGGAACACCTTCCACTGTCCCAGTTTGCTCCAAGCCCTGTCCAGCCTGGCCTTGAACACTTCCACGGATCCAGGAGCAGCCACAGCTTCTCTGAGCACCCTGTGCCAGGGCCTCCCCACCCTCACAGGGAAGAATTCCTTCTTAATCCCTAATCCAAACCTACTTTCTTCCAGTCTGAAGCCATTCCCCCTTGTCCTGTCACTCCAGGCCCTCGATAATAGTCTCTCCATCTTTCTTGCTGGCTCCTTTCAGAACAAGAAGTCCACACTTAGATCACCCCAAAGCCTTGTCCTCTCCAGGCCATAAATACCAACAATTTATGGCCGTCACTGAAGAGAAATCATGAGACAACTGCACATTCAGGAGACAGGAGCTGCCTTGCCACAGCAAGCCCATCCACAAGCAGACAGGTTCAGACACTCCAGAGCATGCACAAACTCCCCGACTCAGATAGAATACCTTGTCCCTAATAGACTGATCCTTCTGATTTTATGTCAGCTGAGGCTTGCCATGTGACCTGGAGCATGTGGGTTTATAGTGCTTTTAAAAGAATTAACTATTACTACCACTCATAAATATTTCCTTTGGTTTCCTGTTTAGTGGCACACATGTACGAAACCGTCTTATCAATGGAGAAAGGAACTGGAAAAACTTCCATTCACGTTCTTTAGCTTAAAATGTATTTTGCTTTAGTTGCTCAGGTAAGTGATTCATATGCAAGAAAGAATTCCCTAATGCATCTGCTGGATAAAGGTTTATGACACAGCGAGCACTTGAACCTAATCATGATGCATCATGCAAGGGCTGTTTCTGCATTCACACCCTAATGGTGCCTACGGAGAGGGCTGCAGGTCTGTATAAGGCAGGACAAAACCAGCCCCCGCCAATGGCTACACCATCCTGGATTATGAGGAGTGAATGCAGTGGCAGGTTGGACTTGAAAAGAAAAGAAAGATCAAACAGGAGCTACAGAAAATGCATCTCAGCACTCTGCGTTCCGGGGCTGGGAAACTGAGCCTGCCTCGTGCAAATTCCTCCCAGCAGTCGTGGAAATAATGCTGAGAAAGCAAATATCACATATCCTCCCATGAGTTCCCACTGTCCTCTTCCCAAGAGGTATTCCAAAATGGTACCTCTCACTAGCGCCATCGCAGCTCCCTTCTGTCACGTTTGGAAAGGACTTCTCCTGCTCTGTAAGACAACAGTGAAAATGGGAGAAAGGTGATGGCAGAGAGCTGCTGAAGGAAGTCCCACTGGAATGCACCCTGTGATGGGTGCTGTTTCCTCAGGGATAGCCCTTGGGTGCAGGTCCCAGAGCAGCACCATGGGTGTGTGAGTTAGAAGAAGCAGCAGCGCCGTGCCTTGTGACCCCTGGAAAGAGTGGCCAGCAGCAGGAGCTCCTGCAAGGGAAATGCGGGACCAGCCCTGACCTTCCGCCAGCATAAACTTTTCCCGTGACAACAGCACGGGTTTAGAGCTTTCCTTGAAATGGGAAAATGCCTCAGACATGGTGGGAAGCAGCACAGAAGAGCAGCAAACGAAACCTGCAAAGTACAGTTGTGACAAGCCTGGGTCTCTGGGAAATGCCTCAAATTGCTTGGAAATCACTGCATGCTACATGTCCTGCCTTAAAAAGCCACTCCAATTCAAAGAAAATTCCAAGGAGGGGACAGGAGCAATGCCAAGAGGCTTAAGGAGCAATTTGCACATCATAAATTATGAAGAGTGAACAATTCACCAGCACTTACAGACCAAAGCAGACCTGTGTTGGTTGCCAAACTGAGGGAAATAATAAATGTAATCTCAAAAAGTCTAAATTCCCATAAAGTCTAAGTTGCGGGCATTAGACTGAAACCAGTAAGGAGAGTTTGTATATCAATTCTATTAGAGTCACAGAATCATAGAATCATAGAATCGTAGAATCACAGAATCATAGAATCATAGAATCGTAGGATCATAGAATCATAGAATCGTAGAATGGTTTGGGTTGGGAGAGATCTCAAAGCCCATCTCATTCCACCCCCTGCAATGGGCAGGGACACTTTCCACCATTCCAGGCTACTCCAAGCCCCATCCAACCTGGCCTTGGACACTTCCACGGATCCAGGAGCAGCCACAGCTTCTCTGGGCACCCTGTGCCAGGGCCTCCCCACCCTCACAGGGAAGAATTTTTTCCTAATATCTGATCCAAACCTACTCTCAGTTTGAAGCCATTCTCCTTTATCCTGTCACTCCAGGCTCTTGTAAATAGTCCCTCTCCCTTTCTTGCAGGCTTTCTTCAGGAACTGGAAGGGTAACTCATGCTTAAGGAAAATCTGGGTAACCTTACATCACAGCAACTCTCCAAGGACAATTACCCACTTTCCCAGAGAAAACAGGGGTTGAATTTGTTGCTCTTCACTCCTGTGGTTAAAAAATCTATGTTTGGATTCACTTCTGCTGGTTTCTTGGCGTTCTCATCAGAGATGACAGCTGAATTGCAACTTCTCTCCCTGCTCACAGATCATTCCACGCAGTGAAGTACCTGGATAAACACTCCCATGCCGCTGATGAGCGGAGCTGGGGGAGCACAAAGCAGGGAGAGGGTGAGCTGGGGCCTCTCCATCCACCAAACCCCTCGGCACAGAACCACAGCAGCTCGCTCAGTTCTCTCTCACCAGCCATCTGCAACTAAAAATAACATTTTGGGGGGCTTTGATGTTTGCTCTGAACTAACAGTTGCCCAGGACTGTTACTCCATTCATCTCTACTCCTGCCGAAAAAAAATGCTCTCAAGCATTCCCGAACATAACCCTAATTTAATGAGGCACCTGTTTCACAGGAATCTCTGCACCCTCTCCAATCACCCAAAGGGGGTTTGTAATCTGATTGAAATAACCCCAGAATATTGTTGCTTTGCATTTNCAGCATTTTTTGTTTGTTTTTTTTTTCCCTTTTTTTTTTTTTTCTCTTTTTTTAAGTTTTTTTTTTTTTTTTCCTATTGTTGTTTGTGGGTTTATTTTTTTCTTACTCCCAGATCCTTCAGATGTCGCATCACAGTGCTCATCTGCCCTCAGAAAGTGCAGACCACCTACGAATAAACTCTCTGTGAGAAGAAAAATTCACTCAGGAACTGCATGTACCAAGCATCAGGCTTTGCACTTGTCCCTCTTCCTTTCCATCCCTTTTGTCACCTGTGTGATTTACCTCCCAGTCTGCATTTTGTGTGGCTTTATGGCGTAACAAATCCAGGCTAAAACTGCTTGTTTCTCGACTTTAGAGAAGTACAGGATATAGGTAAAACATCACTATATCACTTCAACCACCCACCTGCCAATATCAGAATATTTTTCACAGTGTATATTTTAATATTTCCTCCCACCTGGTTATCCAATGTCCTGAGAGATGTGAGTTATGCTGCCACATCCCCTTCACTATGATGAAATGGTGTCAAATACACCCCAAATTTATGTTTATTTTTCATATTGGCACACTTCATTGCAAACTTATATCGAATTTGTCCCTTCTGTTGCTCTCTGTCTGTTCTTCCAGTGCCAGCTATGTCTTCCCACCCAGCTCTGCTCATCTCCAGAAACACCTGCATTTGTATTTTCAAGGTGAAGGCAGTTTATTATCTCTTTGCCCACGTTCCTTATTTCCCTCTCCTTTATTATCTGCACATCTTCTCGAACTGAGATCATTAATTTGCACGCTTATTCCCTCTCCCAGCTCATTAATGAAGAGGTTAACTAAAACAGGACCTAACACCTTTCCCAGAAAACCCCATTAGGTGCCTCTCCCGCCTGCAATCCTTGGCTATCCATCATTCAGCTTCTGCTGCGCGGTCTCCTGGCTGTGCTTCGCACTGCAACCCTCACTAAACTCATTTGTCAAATAGATTTCTTGAAATGCGATACCAAATGCTTTGGAAAAATCCAAATTTATGACATTAATTACATTACCTGCTGCCAAAAGAGGCAGCGATTCTGTCTGAAGGCACAGAACACTTTCTTAGCGGGATTTACTCTTTCTAAACTTGCATTCTTTGCTGCACTCGATTTCATTAGCCTCCTAACACCAGTGATTTTAGCTCCATTTATTTCACTGATGATAGAAGATACTTTTCAAATGGAGCTGCCAGAATCACTTTACATACTGTTTTCAAACTGATAGTCTATTAGCTTTCCACCAGGTAACCCATGATTCCTCCAATTTTATCAGCTCCCCTTTACTATAATTTGCTCGTTTTGTTTACCCAGAGACTGCTAATTAAATCCCTGCAGGTGAAGTTCATTCCTCTGCAGAGGACCAACATCAGTGTGTTTATCTTTAAAGTTTTCTTTCAAATGGCATGAAAGGATTTCTTTCTACATTAAAGAAGAAACGAGAGGAGGGGGGAAAAAGAGTCAGTGGAGGGTGTAGGGCTGCCATAGGCAGTGTCAAGGACCCAACCCAAGGGTGCTGTCTCACATCCCTTCTGCTGAAAATCCCACTTAATGCCAACCTGGACATACTGTCACACTTTTAGCACCCTCCCAGACACTCTCCATCACTTCATCTACGCAGACATCCCATGGCTTGCCCCGGCTTCAGAAGGTGCTAATTAGATCAAGGCTTGTAACATTTGCCGCCTCTAAATGTCAGACAAGCCCATCAGCCCTTCCACTGCTGCGTCACCAGTTTAACTCCCTGGGCCCTGGAAATCCACAGCACCTGCCCTTCCCGAGCTGCAAAGATCCGAGGGCTCTCTCTGCTCCCCCCCCACCCTTCATCACTGGCACCCACGTTTATTACCCCCAGGCTTCCTGGGATATTCTTGGGTGCCAGAGATAACACACGTAACACCCGTTCACAACCACTGGGCAAAATATGGCCCCATCAAAACCAAATGACGATCAATACTAATTCCCTGGAGCCAGAAACTAATCTTTCTTTCCACTATAGAAATGTTCAAAAAGTTTTTTAGCACCGTAGCCATTTGAATTCCTATTAAATAGACCCTTCTCGTAATTTGTTATAGGCCTGCTCTCCACCTTGAACTTCCTTCTCCTTTATAGATTATTTCTGAGGAAGTTTCTTTTTTCTCCTTTTTTTGCTGACTCCAACTCCAGCTTATCTTTGTTCTTTCACATTTAACTCAGCTCTGTATTTCTCTTTCACTACTCTGGACTTTCAACACACACTTTTAGCCTCAGTTTCTGAGAAGTCCCTCTTTAGAGGCACAGCATCACTGATTGTTCCATATTTCCCTTCCAGCCATCCCACTTTACCTCCTAAACTTTCGCAATTCTTCAAAATACGGTTTCCTGGAACCTTTGTATTGCAGCTGTCTGCGAACTAATGCATTGCTCCTTTAATCCTGGGTTTCCATTTTTGCCTCTGTTGTGCTGGGTATGTTTGTGGCTGAGCAAACCCATCTCGTACAATTTCCCAGACGGAGCTACAAAGGCTCTGAACAGGACAGAGACACAGCCCAGCCCACTGCCATTATTAACCCATTAACTCATCCACCTTCTCCTTCCTCTGAGTCTTGGCTCATCCCGCTTTTGGACTGAGAACTGGGATGGAGCCCATGGCATACCTGCCTCTGCTTCGTGCAGTGCAGAAAATCCCAACAAACTCCTAAAGAGCCTGAAATGGAACTAAATGTGAACATATCTAACACAGTTTAAAAAGAATTGAATGGGAATGGGAGATTATGGGCAAAGTAAGAGCACAAAGAACAGAAATACAGAAGTACCTGGAGGAGGCTTCAAGGATTTGTATTAGTAGCTTTCCTAAGCAGCAAACAAAATGATCGATTTTCTTTCATTCTTAGTAGCAATTTTTGTTTGGCCTAAACCACCATGTAGTTTGAGATCTTTTGTAATGTACAATGAAGAAAATGAATGAAGAAAAGGCCTCACAATGAAAGGATGGTTATGTACATCATAACAGCTAATGACTCGCACATACCTCAGGGATACGGAAGCTGTGAAGAGATTACATTATTTTCTGAGAGTAAGAGATGATGGTCATTTAAAGCCCTCTACATTCTCCAGCTGTTTATTGTCTTGTTAGCTGTCGTTCCAACAGCAGAGGAATAATTCCTGTATCCCTTCAGTGGGCGTCCTAAATTTGCATTTGTGGATCCTCACGGAAATTTTGGTGTTGGTTGGAATAAACTCACAGCCCATTCTCCCCATTCCCTGCAGTGCTTTGCATCCCTGGCAAGACCTGTTCCTCATCTCCTGCCCTCCTTGCACAAGGATACAATCCCAGATTCTCAGTGTTTCAGTATCCACAATATCCGCTTGAGCGGGGTCACCCCCCTCTGTGATGATGTGCTAAGAGAGATTTAACTTCGCACAAATTCACAGGCACAGGTTTTGATTCCGCAAGCACTCGACAAAGGCAGTTTAACCAATATGGATTAATTGCTCTGAAAGGGCAAGCTGCACCCCTCTGAGTCCTGGACACCCTCCTGCCCTCCAGCAATTCCTGCTGCTAATTAGCATCCCTGGGATGCTGCAGATGCGATCAATGCCCTGTTCCTGCAGCCAGCACCACTGCTGAGCATTCACCACAGGGGTTCCTCTCCAGGCACAGCTCAGCAGGTGACAGCTGGGGTCCCACAGGGACCTTCCCCCAGGTTGTCACCTGCTCCAGGACCTCCAGGTATTTTGACAGAAGCAAAAGCTCCGGTGGGCACTGCTGGACTGACCACATTTATCATTAGGGCTGGAAAGCACTTCTGAGATCAGAGCCCAACTGCTCCCCCAGCACTGCAGGGCCACCACTAAGCCATGTCCCCAAAGTGCCACATCCACCTGTCTTTTAAATCCCTCCAGGGACGGTGACCATTCCAAGGCTTGAGAATCCCTTTGATGAAAAAATTTTCCCAAATGTCCAATTTTAAACCTCCCCTGGTGCAACTTGAGGCGTTTTCATCTTGTCCTGTCACTTGTTAACTGCGAGAAGAGACCGTCCTCCAGCATTTACCTACCTCACAGCAAAATGTAAGGACAAAGCTGTGAGAAAAAGCCACAGCCGCACTAAATTTTGGGTGCAGTCACCGTGTGCAGATAAATTCCTTCGAGGAACCAGGAGCTGGAGCTGTTTCCCAGCCCAGGGGAAGCCGAGGCTACCTGGCAGAGTGATTGGAGCAATCACTTGCATGGCATGCAGGGAGGCTGGCACGATTTCAAGTCTCCTCACAGTTACGCTTTGGACAACAGAGAATTAACTTGAGCAGTTCAGAAAAATCTGTATTTTCACGAGTGAGTTGCTCTCCCGGGCTGTAAACCCTCACACACAGGCACGGGGGGAGGAGGTGGGACCCCACACACACCTCGCGCACCGGATTCCTGGGGTCTTTCTCAGGCTGGGCTGCTTCTCAGCTAAAAATTGAATTACTAATAATATTCAAAAGGAAGAGGATTTAGCTGGAAAATAAATAACCTTTTACCCTTAATTTGTTCTTCAATTTCACACTCCTCCTGCGCTCATCTGGACGTCCCTCAATAAATAATAAACTCACAGTGCCACAATGATCTGCATATTCCCTCCCCTACCAGAGCCTGAGTGCTCTGAAGAATCTCATTTTTTCCCAGCAATCACTCTGAAAAGTGATTTTATCCTTCTCTTGCCTCTTAACCCCTGCCAACACAACCAGAATGGGAGCAGTTTTCACCCTTTTGTTTTGACTTATTTTAACAACGTTTTCTCTTGTGAGAATCTGTTGAGATTATAGAGAGCTACAGGGTTTCATTGTTCATCAATAATTTCAGTTTGGTTTTAGAGCTTTCTAGCCTCACCTTAAGAATCCATGACAGAAAAAGTATAAAGCACAACCAAGTTTTTTCAGTAAATTCTTTTTATGCACCATTAAAAAAGAAAAGAACATCCACGAGCTATGAATTCTTTTGGCTCACCATCTACACCAAGAACATTTTTTCACATCTATTCTCTCATTTCTCTTTCAACAGGAGGCTGATAGTATCTCTGAAAGGAGCATGTAATACCTCTAAATATGTAAAACGTATTGTCTTAAGAGTCTGGCTCCTTCTGAAGGACAAAAGAGAAATCTCCGATCTGTGATGACTCACTGATTTACATTGTTTTGTGGGGTGTTCAGATGATACAGAGATGAATTCATTTAGATGTGCATATTAAAACAAATTAATAGAAGACTGATATTTAATTACCTTAGGAATAGGGACTTTAATATCTTCTCTACTTTATTTTTATTCTGTGATTGCTCAAACACATCTGTGAAGAGAAGACGCTGCCTAACAAAGCACCAAAACAAAGAAGTTAAAAAGATTTAAAAAAAAGCAGAGGGAGAAATTGCTCTTTCTTGCAGTAGTTGTCTACTGGGTAATAAATGCTGCAGAATTTATGCCATTTTGGAAAAAAAATACTGCAGAAAACAAAATATTGCAGGTTTAAGTATCTTAATTACAAAAATTTCATATTCAATGAACTCTTGCCAAAATAAACTGTGCACATTATCTAAAACGCAAATGTTAATTAAAACTGTATCTTGATAGCCTTGCTGGCTCACAAGGCATCCTGCACATGGGAGATTAAAGAAGGTGCTTCAGCTGCAATCAGTCCTCCAGCGAAGGCTTTCGCTTCATTTTTTTGATATATGTGGGGCCAAAAGAAGTCAATGCGCATTGATGGCCCTCAGCAGCACCTCATCTTTTTGTCTCTAACGTTTGGGATCTTCAGTACATATTTCACAAACTCTATTACAGCTGAGAATAGTTTCCTGCAAAACCCTACAATAAACAAAAGACTAAGTTCCAAACATTAATTAGCTGCTTAACGCAAAGATAGCCACTTATCACCGTGCCCAGCACACACAATAATTAAAGCCATAAAGAAAAGGGGATGCATTAAGACTTCTGCAGTGTGCAGGCTCTGAGGAGGGATGGCTCTGGGTTATGGAACAGGCCAGCAAGTTCTTGCCCAGCTCCTGATGGGAGTCAGAGAAGTCACTCATCTTCTCTGTATCCATTTGCAAGAATTTGGGGAGAACATGAACACCAGAGCAGCTGGGAGTCAGGACAGGGGTGGCCCATTCCTTGCTTCTCCAGGTTTTTGGGGCAGAGGGTCGGTGCTGTGTTGTGGAGCCCCCTCAGTAGGTTCGTCTCTTCAGACACGAGCAGGTGTAAAGGGTGATGCAGAAAAGCACAAGTGAAGCACTGCTCCAGCAGCAGAATCCTGCAGCAATAAAAACGCAGGTACAGGGCTGATTAAGGCACATAAAAATGCATCCAGGGATGTTGGGAATCCTTTACAGCCTGCGGTAAAGCCTGATGTACCATGCTACAGCCACTCAGGGAAGGCAATCAGGGAAGCACAGGCAAATTTTGACAGAGTCTAAAAACGACCACTCCCTCCACCTCCATGGCCTCAGTTCCTGCCTCCTGACCTAATGCACTTGAGGGAGGCCTGGAAGGTGGGAGCTCAGTTGTCCCCACTCAGAGAGAAAGAACAATGAATCCCTGGGGAGTCTATTCCTCTCCATAAGCTGTAGGTGAAATCTGGCCAGTTACACTCCTACCTTAAAAGCTTTGAGCAGGTGGGATGATCAGTTATGGGTTCAATCCACCTTCTCCCTCCCCAAGAAGAGAACTGTGCTGTCTTCCTCCAAATATTTTTGGACAAAGGAATTCAAGCAAGACTTTGAAGTATAAATCACGGAGTCATAGAACGGGACCTTCAAGATGATCTCATTCCATCCCCTGCCATGGGCAGGGACACATTCCGCTATCCCAGGCTGCTCCAAGCTCTGTCCAACCTGGCCTTGGCACTCCCAGGGATGGAGCAGCCACAGCTTTTCTGGGCAACACGTTCCAAATGAAGCCCAGATTATTGCCTATAGTCAATAAGCAGCAAGGTATTAAGAGTCTAACAAAACACAATTACAAAAATAAGCCTCCTTTACACCCTCTTAAAGAAACTGAAGGCAAACCCAGCCCACCATGAATGTTAACAGGTTCATGTGCTAAAGATGAATTCATTTCCTCGGCATAAAGCAGTACATATATTAGTAGCACTATCATGATAAAGTTGTGGCCAAATCTTCCACATCCATAAAGCTTTAGAGCATCCTTGATACCATCTCAGTTCTGCCTGATTCAGAAAAAGCTTCCTGTAAACATGCACAGACAGACATAATCTCAAATGCTTCACAGCCAACCTCTCAATCAGTTGGTTTTGGAAAGGAGATGCTGCAGTTCACACGCAATCACAGAATTTTGGAGTTCAGCTGGGGAGGCGATGACACACATCAGCTGCAGCCCTTCACACCTGGCCAGGTTCTTTGCTCTGGGGTACACAGATCTTCTTCTAACGGGAATTAAAGCAGACTGTGTACAACAAATTAAATATTTCAGGATTGGGGTCATTCAAAGGTCAGGCCAGAGATTTTGTATGTCAAATTTTCCTGCAGTCTGTGGCGAGCTTGTCAGTATTTAGATTCCTAAGCAGGTCTCTTCAGAGCAACCTTTCCATGTGGATTTGCATGAAGAACACTCAAAGCCTGCAGCAGGGGTCTAACCATGCTTTACAGCTATTTCCCAAATCTTACTTTTCCCATGGCAGATGAAGGGTTCTAAAATCCACCTCTAAAAATCATGCCATGAAGTGAAAATCTCTCCAGCTCCATTTATCTGGGTCTATCAGTCAATACTGGCTGGCAAAACCCTCATCAAAGCCAACAAGTTGGGCACCTGAGTGATTTTCCAAATTGTTAACTGAATCATCAGGCATCCAAACACTTTTTAAACTCCAGTCTGGGGAGTCCATAATGCTCAAAATACCATACTGAGACACAGGCGTGCTTTTATTTCTGCTTTACAGACGTACCTTAACCAAAACCTCAGAGGAAGCTGTAGTTTGAGGGATTGGAACTGAGGTGTCCCATGTCCAAGGGACATTTTCTAACCACCGGCCTCCAGGTCCAGCGCCTTTCTGGAGGACTGTGTTTAAAAATGCCAGCCCTGCCGCCCTCAGTGGGAATGTCAGCTTGTAAGGGAAATACTGAGCTCAGAGCCTGAACTCATGACTTCCATACGCCAATGAATCCCACAGCCACTACAGCACAAAGCTGACCCTGTTTTATTTGATCTTAAGATGTTCCTAAATCTTGCCTCTTTCTGTGGTCAAGGGATAGAATTTAGTTGCTAGTAAGCTGTTCTGATTTCATACTTTGGGACATCAAAGTATGAATGATGTTTTTCAATTTTCTCCACTTAAGCTTATTATAAGAAATATTTTAAGAAGCGTTATTCCCTGAAGTTACTGGACACAAAAATCTGCAAAACCTTTCTGTCTGTTGGCTTTGGGTCAATGCTGAACACAGACGCAATAGTTTTTTTATAAGGACACATCACAGAATTAAATCTCCATCACTTAAACAGAAAACACAGCCTGAGACAATGGGAACCTCACAGCCCATTTGGTTAAGGGATGCTTTAGGGAAAATGCATCCTAATGCAGAAGGATTTACATTCCACTGAATCTTTTTTCTGTCTTTTCATGAGCTGTTCTTTCCCACAGTGCAAACTGCAAAAACATGATGACACCCTCCCTCTACAACCAGTTTTAGGTTACTTTCACTGCCAGTCCTGCCTGCTCCCGTTGAAGGATTTGCTCCAAATCCCCAGGTCAGCACCACCCTCGTGAGGCTGTGAGTCAGTTTTCCAATCCCACGGCACCGCTCTCTGCTCCCAGAGGCAGCTGGGAACAACCATATCATTCCCATTAGGCTAAAAAGCACCAATATCTCGTGAAGTTGCAGCAATATTGTCGGTGGATTGAAACAAGCAACATAAAAGCTTGCGGCGTGCGAGGGCTGGCGCGGCACTGTGTATCACTCTTTATTATGCTGTTGATAACAATTTATATCAGGGTGTGGAGCACCAGCCTCACAGAAGCAACACAATGCAGAGAAGCACCACAGTGTGTGTAGTTTAGGGAAGAGACAGGCAGGAAGCTTTGGGTTTGTTTGCTCCAGGGGCATTGGGATGGGACTGAAAAGACCAGGGCTGTCAAGGCACTTGGAATTCTACAAAATCATTCCTTCCTCTCTTCTTTTTCCCTTCTCAGCTCATCTCTGTCTATCTTTGGACAGGTCAGTGTGAGCGACCAGGGTGCTGCCAAGAGAACCAACACGCGGGTTGCACCAAGGGCAGCCCCAGCAGAGATAAAGACGTCATTGTCCCACTGCTTGTGGCCCTTGTCAGGACACACATGGAATACTGTGCTCAGATTTGGTTCCCACTATGCAAAAAAAAAAAAAATGTGGATGAGCTGGAGAGGGTCCAGAGAAGGGCTACAAGGGTGATCCAAGGACTGGGAAGCTGTCATCTGAGGAAAGGCTGAGAGACCTGGGTTTGCTCAGCTGTGAGAAAAGAAGGCTGAGGGGAGGCCTTATCACCTGTTCTACTATTGAAAGGATGGATACAAAGAGGGAGACTCCCTTTTCACAAGATGAGGGAGAATGGGTACAAATTACTCCTGGGGAAGTTCCAGTTTGACACAAGAGGAAAGTTTCTCACAATGAGAATAATCAAAATGGGATACCTTAAGATCCACCTGAGCTTGTCTAGACTGCGCTTTTGCCAAGAGTTGGAGCGGGTGATCCTTGAGGTGTCTTCCAACCTGGCATCCTGTGACTCTGATACTTTCCTTCTGGAAGGTGTGGACTGGCCAAGCAGTACCTAACAGCAATGTATGGAAAGCTAACACACCAGTCCACATCCCAAAAGGCATCCCAGAAGTTTAGGCTCCAGAATCGCCTCTGGATGATACCTTCACGCTGCTGCTCTCAGGACCATGCTCCCTCACATCCTAACAAATCCTGCTTGAAGAGGAGGCTAATACTTATTGAAAAAGCAAGTCCTCTTCCCAAATTCCTCACAGAAGACACACACAGAACCCCTCTTCAGAGTTTCCTTTTTCTTCCCAGGTGGAAGTTTGCACACCTAAACCTAACGGCTGAAGGAACAGCCTGGATGGCTTTGCGAGGCAGCCAAGGTTTGGAATTGGAATTCCACGTCCCAGCTTGAATGGATTTCTACATTCCCTCTGCAGCGTTTATCCAAGGCAGCACTTGCAAGGCTGAGGTTATCCACACTGCTGAGCGAACAGCACACAGCTCATTTATCTGGAGGGGCTTTGTTCAGCCTGGTTTCACACTCCCGGCTCGGACACGATGTTCAGCTCCTCCAAGATACACTGCTATGCATTTAGATAGCAATCACACAAGCCATCATTTTAGATGCCAAAGAGAGTAAAATTAAATACCACGGGGATTATATCAGAAACCAGGTTTAGCGAGTATTTCGGCTCTGGATCATTATTTCACATGTATATATCAAAGCAATGTGAATATGGAATAGGCTGAGAAGCAGACTGCAGATGCAAATGCCAAAACACTAGAAGACTAATAGATTATTTTTAAGGGGAGGGAATAGACTGAAAATATAGGAGAAAGTTGCTGAAATAAATCAAAGGTGAGCAGATGCACTTGGCCAAATGGCTTTTTCCTTCGTAGTACAGCGATTTGTTTTATCCTTATGCTTCCCGAATCCAGTCAATAAGACTGCATTAAAAATGCATGGGCCAATTTGATGGCTACAACACGGGGGTTTTCAGAAAAGCTGGAGTGCTTGGAAGGGTTCAAGCACTATATTTATGTACAGAAAAGGAGAACAGAGGTTGGGAGGAGGAAATACTTGTCAGGTGTCAGGTTCCCCAAGTAGCAAAAATAATAAATTCCTCTTCTTTTGGGAGAAACAACATTCTTTATCAAGAGAAGCTGCCACACTCACACCAGGCACCCTCAGGGGGGCAGGGAGAATAATAGCACCTACGAGAGCAGCCCCTATTTTACCACTTCTCTTTGCCACACGCTGTACTTTAGGACTCCCATTGATGCAGTCTGGGGCCAGGCATTACCGATGGCTTTCAGGAAGGCTGGCAGACAATGAATTTTCATCAGAAAACAGAGCTGACATTTTCCAATTTTCTGTCTGGACAAAGAGCAGAGAAACACTTCATTTGGAGGGAGCGCCTGCCGAGTTGGGGGCTCTCATCCGCCAGGCTCGGCTGAAGCCGTTCAGTGTTGGCTTCATTTGATGGCAGCACTTTGTACCAAGAGTTCTTCGGGAGCATCCTGCCTCCACACCCCTCTCACCTGCAGAATTCACTGCTTCTGCCTCCTGCAGCCTCTCCAAATCCACGGAACTACGCGATCCATCCCACAGACAGCAGTAGCTCTGAGCCCTTCTGGGGTGAGCCAAGGTCACCAACCCCTCCACAGGGTTTCTCACCCTCTTCCAGTAAATCCTGGTGTTGAAGGGGCTCAGCAGATAAAGGTGCAGATAAAGAGGCACCCTCTGTTCTGCAAGGCTCTGGAGCACATCTGAGTCACCCTGAAGTACTTTCCAAGAGGCTGGATCTCTCCGGGAAAGGCTGAGGGGTGCATTAAATGAAGCTTGTTTGGGATGGTGGGATCACTGGGCAGGAATTCACGGGGGTTTGCCACGTTCTTTCATTGGATATTTCAGATTTTTTAAGAATTTGACCCTGTGGGCCTTTAGGCTCAGAGCTAAATCAAGGAAAGCCTCTCTCTTTGGAAAGTGCATTGTCCAAGGAAGGAGAGAGGGAGGGGGATGGAGGGAACGAGACTCATGCTCTCTTCATAAAATCTGTCAGAGGACACACGGCTGATTTGCAGCTCTTCTTTCCCCTGGGATGCCTGCAGCCAGCCAGCGCTGCACGGGAAGGTCTTCCCCGGCAGGAAGGCAGAGAACACATTCTGTGACACAGGAAAACATTGAAATTAAATCTAACAACAGAGGAAAACAACTCCTGAGAGCTTCTCCGGCAGCACCAAGAGGTTTGTGCCACTATAGGAACATCTAAATTTGCATGAAGTGTAAACACACTCACACACACACACCCCCGCTCCTGTTTGCACCCAGAGTGTTCAGAAAATAGCAAATGTTCCTTCCCTCACTTCCACCTCGCTGCAGTCGTGGCAGCGCCAGAGCCCTGGAAATGGCTGGAAGGAAGCGGGGCAGTCATCCAGCCGCTCCGCCGGCGCGATCCGCTGGGACGAGGTTGTTCCAAACTGTTGTTGGGGACCGCTCGAGCGGCAAAACATTAAATGTTTCTATTATTTAGTGCATGCAGCTGGTTAAACTGAGCAGCCTGGCAGCCTGATGGGAACACAGGAATAACCAGGTCAGCCAAAGAAGGTGTAAGTGTGTGTGTGTGGATGAGGATATATATTGCTGGCTGCTGCTTATATCGAGTGGAGATTTAGGAACAAATAGCCTCGGCTGTAGCACTTTCTACCACTGAGAGCTGTACAAGGCACTGATTAACTTTTTAAAACCTGCTGAGGAATGAAAGGATCTCTGGGAAGGTCGTACAGGGCAAAAGCTGCCCTTAAAGGAAAAGGTAATACAAGAGGCTTCGGGTAGCTTTAGGTAGAGCGGGATCACCATGCAAAGACCTCCTGGATTTGGGGCTCAGATGCTTCACAGAAGGAATGTACAAAGCACAGCTGAGGATGGAACAATATTACTCATGCACTGTCTGGATCAGAAATCATTCCCTGTAAAAATCCAATGTTTCCGTACTATTTTCCAACCCTTTGGAAGCTATTTCCACCATCTGGAACTACACCATCCATCACAGCTCCCGTCCTAAAGCATCTTCTCTCTGAGCAGAATCACGAGGTTCATCATACCAATTAAAAAATTATCATCTTTGTCTCTCTGTTTTGAAACCAGCCTGCAAACCATCCTAATATTTAGGGTGACATGTAGGAAAATGAAAGCAAGCAAGCAGAGGCATTTCCATAACACCAGGACTAATTGCTCCATTGTGGAGCCATTTGGTTGAGAAACAGACTAAAAAAAATTCAAGTGGAATTCCTCAAGCTTTAGGCATTTAAGAGTGGGTGGATAGAGCTGGGGCTATGAGAGCAGACACTACAAGCACACCCAGACTGAAATTTTCAGTGCAGGAAAATTCTGCATAAAAGTGTGTTTTGTACCATCAGCAAAATGCTCCGTATCTGAGTCATCCACTTGCATAAAATTAGAAAACTATTCTAGTGAAAGGAAATGAATTCTAAATGAAAGTACGACTGCACTTGAAAGTCAAGACCTTCTGTTCCAGAAACTGTGAGGTGAGCTACTTAGACATCATAGCATCTCTCCCTAGATTTTTCTGAAATTAAATCACTGCAAATTCAACCAATTTCACAAAATTTTTCCATTCTCATGCAAGTACAGGTCTCAACAGGATATGATTTGCCAATTTTTATCTGGCAAAAATAAAATGAAAATGAGTTAAGAGGGCCTAGAAGGTTTGGGCTAGCACACCAACACCAGTTTATCACCTTTCCAGTTCCAAAGATTGAACTTACGCAGTGGAACCATAGAATCACAGAATGGTTTGGGTTGGAAGGGACCTTAGAGATCCCCTATTTCCAGCCCTGCTGCCATGGGCAGGGAACATTCCACTGGATATGTTATGGTCCACCAGCATACCCCAGCATCCAAGCTCAGAAAAGGGGGATTGTCATTCCCATCCCACCGATCCTCTCCTCTCAGTGGGGTGTTGTTTTGCAGCTCATTATTTCTGCGGCGTATTTTTGGCTCCTACCTGTCTGCTAAGGTAAGCAAACAAAATTTGAAAGACCTATTTCTGCTAAATCAAACTTTTTCTTTTCATCTCTCCCTTCCCCCCCCCCCCCCCCCCCACTCCTTTAAGATTCAGCTTCTCACTACAACAGATTTCATGGCCTTGAAATCTGCTTTGTGAAGAACTGTAGCATGAAGCCCTGTTGATAATTAGCACCAAGTTTGAAAGCACTGGAGAAGGAGGAGGTGAATGCTCCCCATTAGCAAGCTACAAAGCCAGGTGGGCACTCTCCATCCCAGGTGGAAAACCTGCAGCTTCGACATGCAGGAAACACAACTCGGAACTGGTTCCTGCATTTCATAAATGGAGTAAGAGTTCCAAAGTCATCTTGTTAGGACTCCAGGTTTTGTACATTATCCTAATGGCGTATCCAGATACCTCTCCTGAGTGCTCAGGTAAGTCCTAATGTGCACTAAAATCCCTTTCTCATTTTCCCGAGGGGAATTCCCTTGGGGTGGCACTGCCCAACAAAGTACATTTCACAGAATCATAGAATCGCAGAATGGTTTGGGTTGGAAGGGACCTTAAAGATCACCTTGTTCCAGCTCCACTGCCATGGGCAGGGACACCTTCCACCATCCCAGGCTGCTCCAGGCCCCGTCCAACCTGGCCTTGAACACTTCCAGGGATCCAGGGGCAGCCACAGCTTCTCTGGGCACCCTGTGCCCAGGGCCTCTCCACCCTCACAGGAGAGAAGGCAAACAATTCCCACCAAAGGTGGGATCTGCCTCCTGAGCTCCCTGATTTATAGGGAGGGGAAAACAGCAGGAGAGAAACATTTCTGGAAGGCTTAATCCATAGAGGCAATCCATAGGTAACGCAAAGGGAACAGAATGGAGTAACTAATTACATTTGGAGTGTGTGTGCAGAGCACTTTATTGACCAGACCTCTTAAATTGGTATTTATGTTATTGCTGTCTGGAAGCCCCAGGCCTTCTTTGAGTGATATTAGTAGATGAGATAAATAGAAATTATTTTACAGCTCCTGATCAGGTTACTGACACATATGTTTCTTGTTTGTAAATGTCGATTCATTAGCATATGAAGGATAAACTATACTCACTTCAATAACTGCGTTTCCAGATAAAACCATTAAAAGAATAAAGCAAAAAACCAACCCAAGAGCATGTTTCCACAACCTCTGAGTCTGTTGCGAGGCTGCTTTGCAAGATACATAAACCAAAGCTGACACTACACTTGATCTCAGCCAAAAAGCCTAATGGCAATATTATAGCCCATAATGTTTTACATCTGACAAGCGTAAAGATCCTGTTTGTGCATCTGTCCATTATTTATCACCTTGGTAAAAATTCCTGCCACACCCCCGCCCTCCATGCCAGCCATGCCATTGTAGGGGGCTGGAATTGCCACCTGGGATGGCAAAACCAGAACCCACTCAGACAATGGGATATTTGCAAAGTCAGGAGATGTTTCCATCACCTTGGCTGATTTGCAGTCAGGCTGCCACATCAGACTTGGAGAAATCCCTGAGAAAGGGTTGTAGAGCCAACCAAAGAAACCACCTCTGGTCCCCTCTCTCAGGGGCTGTAGCACTGCTCAAGGTTACCCAATCTTGCCTATATTCCCAATTTTATAAACCGTTACTTCCTGTGAGTGGGTGGATAATCCCTGTACACGGGAGCTATTGGCAAGCAGAAAAGTTATCCAGATCTCTAAACCACAGACATCTGCTGCAGCTGTCGCATGCCTGGGCATTCCCAGGTGGCTTTTTCCATGCAGGAAGGACAGCCCAGGGTTGTCCCCTGCAGTGAACAGGTTTTTCTGGTGGAAGACAACTCCTATTCATTCCAGCCTTCCTTGAGCTATCTGCAAGCAGCTGGTTTCTGTGCCATTCTCTGTGTCCTGACCTGGACCAGGGGGTCCAAAGAGCAAAACCAATGACAAAAACACACCTGCTTTCCCCAAAGGTTACACAGATGAAAAATCAGCATCACACCACTCTCAGAAACTTTTCCTCTGGATATTGAAAAAATTATGATACTTTTCCACAAGCTCTGGATGTTGTTGATGGAGCAGCAGCACATGGGAAGGTTGTCTGCATCCTGGACCCTTTTCTCTCCACGATGCCTTGGCTGCACAAGTACAAAACGAAACAGCACCTGTGGAATAAAGCTGTAACCCATGCAGAAAGGCATTATAAAATAAATATATTTTTTACCAGAATAGATCAGGAAATATTTTCTGAAGGTGAAGGAATACGGAATGATCAATAGTCATTGTGGGTGGAATCACTTGCATTCCGTCTGCCTCCTCACTGCCTAAATCCAGCAACTACTGAAGTCCTGCAAACGCTGCATAGCTGCAGTGAACTGAGAGACCTGTCCATCTCCTACTGATTTAAAGATTAAAACCCTGGTTGGAAGAAGCCACCTACCAAGATGTGTTCCAAGTTCTTAGAGTCCTGATTCAACCACCACTGAAACCAGTGGGAGCCCTGCCACTGATCCCAACAGCGCTGAGATCACGTTTCCCACTGAGAGTTACTCAGGAATACTAACGCAAGACATTTTGTCAGGAGAAAGAACACAACTGCAGAAAGATAGATAAAACACCCTAATAGGGTTTTTTTTTTCTTCTCTGATTTCTATTATTCATGGGACTCTAATGATCCCTTCCTGCACGCAAGACAAAAGTAAACCAGAGCCTGGCACTCCGTCATTAATGTGATGTGGATATGTCAATGGAGCAGTAATTGCCTACCCTACCGCACTCAAATCACCTTGCTCTGCAAGTGTATCACTGTTAGAGTTTCAGTTTCATTAACATGATTGTCTGGTTTTGTATTGTACTCGTGAAAGCGAGTAGTAACAGAATTGGGAAGGAAAGGAGGAGCAAACCCGAAAAGGAGCTAAAATGATGCCCTACCTATGTAAATAAATCAACATAGTGACCTGGCACATCTCTCTCTGGACTGGCCACAAAGAAGCTGATGGCAGATAACTCAAGAGACGCTTTGCACATGAGCGTTGGCTCAAAATAAAGCTTTCAAAACATGCAAGCTGTAGTGAAATCTAATCAAGTGAATTTCACATCAATGCAGACTCTAAAAACAATCAAAAACCAGGAAGGATCACAATTTCAAGGCAATGTTGACAGCCAAAGAAAGCATAACCCATATTTGCATTGGGTCCTCGTGCATCTTGTCATGTATCTGCAAAATCTTCTCCCCATTTGGCACCAAACTTTCTTACTTTTCAAACAACTACTGAAGCAAGTCCGTAACTAATTTATCAAAAGAGCTCCGAGCCAAAACACTGAACCCTGTGGGCCACGGTAATGAATTCCCGACTCTGGAGAGAAAAGTTTGAGACAGCTACGATTAACTTCCCATGCTGGAAATGTGGCTGCCCTGAAAGGGCAAGGAGTGTTGGGAACTGCAGATGGCATCGCGGAGCTCGGCGACGAATCCGGAGCATCTTACGTTCCCTGGGGGGATGTTCGCACCGTGTCTGCGTCTAGACCTGGGAGACGCCATTGGAACGGCAGGACCCATCATCGACTTGTGAGCCGTACGTGATGCAACTCAGTAACTGGATGGGCTGCAAGGAGGGGAACAGAAACATGAAATAACGAGTGGGAAGGCACAATTAAAGCACTGGTGTGGAGGGTTTCTATCTCCAAAGGACCTGCTCGGTTTTGCCGAGGTTATCTGTAAGGACGCTCCTCGCCCGCTAGGATCCAGCCAGCCGGAGTTGAAACACGGATTTTATTTTGCTTTTAGGTTACGGGGGAATAGTGCAGGCGAGGAGGGATGTTGCTGCAATCCAGCTCCGTAATGGAAACCTGGATGAAACGGTGGCTGCATCCTTATCACCTCCCTGCAATTCAACTCAAACGCCAGCAGCCCAACCACGTGCCCGAGACAGTCGACGGAGTTTATGTTGGTTCAGCCATGTGCTGCTATTCTGATAAAGGACAAATTGACTCACCATTAAAAGCCAACAACAGCCTTAGAAAATGTACTGTTAAGCATGTTTTTTTGATTGGGGGAAAGAAAAAAAATTACATTTGAGGCATTTTGAAACGAAAAAAAGCCTGAACGTTCAGCTGTGTTTTGAATTGCAGAGTGCACACTCCACCTGGAAATAATCTATGTTCTGCTGAAGTCATTCATGGCCAGGCTTAAATTATTTTTATTCTTTGTCAGTGGCAAAATGATACTTAATATTTTATCTCTTTTGTTCGCAGCAAGGTTTTTCCCCTTGTTTTGGAAAACAAACGTCTTTCCCTGGGGAGTACAGCATCAAACAGCTCCTGCAGCAAGTAATATTTTTTGCAGCTGTTGTGAGCAGGGTTCATCTGTAGTTTGACTCAGAAGCCACTTGTGCATCACTGAGGTCAGAGATCATACGAGCGGAGAGGATGTCACACAGGAAAGTCCCAACGAGGACAAAGGGAAAAAATATGGGAACGGATTCCCATGTGCCGGGAAGGAACTGATGGTAACGAAAGGGCAGTTACGCTCCTGAAGTAAAGCTTCTTCTAAATCAAAGTGGCACCGCACAGTTTATTGTTACAGGCTCACGGCACAAGCAAAAAGAGCAACACAATAAATAAAACCAAAATTCCATACCCTGCCTGCTTGCTCTCCAAATTGAAGCATCTCAAATATTACAGCAATAATTCCTGTATTTCATTACAGAGTCTGCATTTGCCACTTACACACTTTAGCAGGGAGGATCTAAGTGAGTGTAGTGAGTCACTGGGAGAGAGCAGGGCGCATCCAAAACCTCGGCACAGACACATCAAAGCATCGCTAATCAAAAGGTGGATGCAAATACTGGAAGAGAAACCTGAGCCTATTAAAAACCGAGGATTGTTACGCACCTGTGCCACTGGTGAAAGAGGGATTCTGGGGAAAATAAAAAATATGGAAATATTATCACCTTTTAGAGAGTCTTAAGGAAGCAAACAGACAGATCAAAGCACAGCTGATTTATGAGCAAATCCCACCTATTCTTTTAAGTGTTTTCCAAAATTACCACTGTATATTGGGGCTTTAAAAACAATGGATGAATAAGTAGAGGTGCAAGGGATTTCATTCTGCACATAAAATAATCTCTGTGTGGAGCATATTAATGTTCCTTTGAGGGGCTCTACAAAAGCCCCTACATTAGAGAGATAAGGAAATATATTGAAATGGGCCAAAGTAATCCACAGAGCTAAAAGCCACAACAAAATGTTCAAATACCTGCTCTGCAAGATCTTCTGGGCTCCGTCGTAAAACCTGGGTCCTTTATAATCGGACCTAAAGAATAATGAGGAGAGGGCGCTTTGTCTTTTTGCAATGTCTCTGTAATTCCCTGGTTTGTAAGGAGCAGGTCCTGCTCTGCTCAGACAAACAAGAGGCAAAATCACGCATCCCAAGAGATGGAAGAGGAGGAAATCCACAGAAAGAGCAAGCACGTCCAGTCTTATGTCCAGCACTGTCATAATTAATGACAGGAAAAAACCCTAAGGGGACTAAAACCCCTGTGCTTCAGGGGTGAGGTCAGCCTCTAAGTATTATAGATCCGAGGAGACCATGCAGGGAATCACATTATTCCGTATCTCCCCCCTGCATGGCTCTTACACTTTCCCCCCAAAAAGAGACAGTAATGAATATTGTCAGAGACAAGATACTGGAATAGATGGACCCTAGGTCTCACTCAATTCCTGTGCCCATGTTGTTATTAGAAGACAAGCTGTCACAGGCATCTAAATGATGATGGACCCCTAAAAATAAAAGGCCAGGAAAAAAAGGAATGATGCAGCAGGCATTTCAGCCAGCATCTGCTCCACTTCCCCTCCATTTCCCAGCACAGCTCTAAAACTTTGCACAGCTCCATAGTTCTTCAGGCTAGGGCTCCAGGAAAAAAAAAAAAAAACAACGCAATTGTGTAGAGTGTATTTCACTTTTTATAACTATTTTCCCTAGAAGTTCAAGAGAAAGCTCTGCAAACGTAACTAATGCTGCCTCCCAAATGCCATATTCATCTCAGCTACCTTCCAGGAGAGATCACCTGGCCCACCATGTGGAGATGGGAAAAGAAATGATGCAGTGAACCCCCCCGGCTGGTAACAGAAGCTATTTATTACATGTGTCCGCAGTCTTCAAGGAATTGGTGTGTTTGTGCATTATTTAGTGGGTAGTTGCAGCAGTTCATTGTTGGAGGCAGAACATCTACTTTAGTGGTTGTAGATACACTCTGAGTTTTCAATCTGCTTCTCTATTTCTGAAGGGGGAAACAATGAAACAGCCACAGGGAAACCAGGAGATAAACATCAGGACACAGGGTGGGATCTGGAGTTTGTTCCCACTGCGAGTTCCCACCTTCTACCCCTGGTCCCAGCCTTGTGTCCTGTCCCTCTCCTGCCTCAAGCAGAGGAGTGGATGTGCTGCCTGCCCTGGCCACTGCTGCAGCCCCAGCACATCCCAGGCTTCCCAGAGCCCCAGCTGCATCCAGAGCCCCACGCAAATCCCACAGATCCCCTCTTCTGTCTCTTCACCATTGACAGGAGATAACCTTTAAGGTGCCTCCCAACCCGGACCATTCTGTGATTTCCATGACAAAAGAAACCCCACTGAAACCCACGAGGTGAATCCAACAGTGTGTATTTGGCAGTGTCCAAGCAGCGTCTCCTCTCCGCCCATCTCGCCCATGCTCCCTGCCAAAATCTAATCCCAAGTCTGGAAAGTCTCCCTTGATCTTACGATGATGATGATGATGAAGGATGCGGCTGGGAAGTGTCAAAAGCTGAAGGGTAGGAGTGAGAGGAATTCAGCCACCGAGGGATGCTGGAGCGAGGAAAACACTGCCGGCACTTCGGTTCATTGGCACGATGTTTCCAGTAGCAGTTTCATAAAAGCTGAAGTTTAACAACACCTCAGCCCCTTGCAGGAAGTGCTCACTAACTCACTGTCGCTGTTTGGTAAATCCTCCAATTGCTACCTTTAAAAAGCTGCAGAAAACTTCAAAGACGGTGATGCTGAAGAGCAAATATTCACTGGTGTCTTAAAACGAAATCTAAGGTAGGGCAATGAGCGAAGGAACAGTTGGTGAACAGTTGGTGAATGGATATTTTTATGCAAGGAATGCCTGAAGGAAAGAGAAGGAAAAAAACTGTGTAGGAAGAAGGAGCAATTAATATGCTCCCTTTTTTCCCCCCTTACGCTTATTTTGATTTAAAAGTCTATTCTTTCAGTATCACAGATTAAGGTCGCTCTACAATTTACCATGGAAAAGAAAGTGGTCATAGGGGTGGAATCAAGAAATGAAAAAGCCTATGACGGAGTTTTTAATTATTCGAAAATTATCACAAAGATGTTCTGAATTAATTTTCACATTTTTGCATTTGTACATTTCAAATGAGAATGAGCATGGATGTCACTCAGTTCACTGGGAAATGGCACTCATCCTTAAGACCAGTTGCCTCGTTAATGTCATTTTTGATCGGGAAGGCCACCAACTGTAACAACATCTTGCTAAAAACATTAAACACTTCAACGTGAGCTGCTCTCACCAAAAAGCCCTGGCTTACCCAGGAATAAATGCAACGGCAAGCCTTTGATGCCAAAAAGCTATTTAAAGAAATACAAAATTAAACTACTACAGAAAAGCACTCTGGATCCAAATTCCCTCTTGCTAATTCCAGGGAACAGGCTTTCAGGTGTGCATCTCCTTTGGCTTAATGGGAGCTGTGAGGCCACTGCCTGCTACAGCAGAGCTGCAACTACACCCCAGTTGTTTCCCCTTCACTGCTGCTCTACAGCTAAAAAAATATTAACTACAATTAGGTAATTGCTCATTTCCTCTGTTTTGCCTCTCAATGTAACGCTGCATAGAAAATTCCAGTTAATCTGGGGAGAACCAGTGAACGCTTCATGCACAGAAGCCGAGGTGAGCGCGGCAGTTCCTCGCTGACAGGAGACACCTTCGTGCCCAAAGTGAAAGTGGGGATGAGCTGGGCTGGACCCTCCCAGAGGAATTTACTGTGGGGGTGATGTGTTGGCTTCCAGCAGGGATGAGGAGAGAAATCTTCACACCCTCAATATTTTAATAAACAAGGAATTATTACAACCTCAAGGAACCTGCAGATGTACGTGAGACATGAACAGTTTTGGGGGAAATAATCTGAAACTTGGCTTGACCGAGAAGTCTGAGTATCATGTGCACAAGGTGGCAGAGGGCAGATGCAGAGCTTAACAGCCTTTTATTAAAAACATGCTCCTACAACCAGCCCACAAGTTCTTAATTACTGTTTGGTTTCTTTTTTTTTTAATTATCACTATTTTTAAAGGAAGCTCCACTTTTAAGACATATATATTCACATCTGGAACAGAGGTGAGCGGATGGGGAGAAGACAGGAGAACTGAACAGTCAAGTAAAGATCACAGAGGAAAACTCCTTAAGAGTCTCTGCAAGAGCAGGACAAATATTGGCATCAAATATTTATGGACAGTCATTCAATCAAGGTCCATGGGCTTCCTTTAAAGTATTCATTGCCTTTTTTATTCACTCCTTGAAAAAATTCACTTCATGAACAAGGTTTATTATTATTGGATCTTCGTGTAAAATATGTTCACTGGATACGAGCAGGAAGTTTTGATATTTGGGAAGAATCAGACAATTGTGAAGGCAATGGGAATGCTGCTGTGGGTTTCAGAAATACTGACATTCTCCCCCAGATGTCTTCTAGCTGATTTCAAAGCAAGAACAATCAATTCTACTGGCAACAGGAATAGCAAACCATTCATAATCTTTCACTGAATGAGACAGTTTTTGAAACAAAATCTATTTTCCAAGTTACATTGAATACCATGGACACTTAAAACCAACTCCAGGCTGAGGAGAAATTCTATGTAGTGGCTGCTTGCTCAGACAACGTTAATGGAATACAGCAAAAAACAGGGAAGGCTCTTCCAGGATCTATTCTACACACACAGATGCACACACAATAAAACACTGATTTTTTTCTGTTTGACTTTTTCCCTCTTCAGACTTACGATTTAGAACATTGCTCCCCATGTCTGAACTTAAAATTCCAGCAAATTGCAGAGCAGTAATTCAGGGAACTGCCTGTGGCTTCTGTCTGAAGCCACGAGCCAGGGATTCTCAATTCTCCCACCTTTTACAGACCCAAGCCCTCAGTCGCCCAGTCCATGCACACTCTCAACTCTATGAAACGTTGCAGATGCATATCCAATATTTGCAATTTAGTCTTTCACGGTACAGTTTTTAAACACACATATGGATTGCAGCCCCACACGTATCACTGCACACAGGCAGTGATCACCGGGTGCACTTCCCTCCTACCCTGTCATTAAGAACTCTATTGACAGCAAACAAGTTACAGATCTTTTTTTTTTTTTTTTTTTTTAACAACATATAATTTTGCTGTTGTTTGCACGTTTTCTCCAAGGCATATTGGATACCATTTGCTTTTCATTACAAAAAATGTGCTGACAACAAAATCACATATTCCTGCCACGCAAAAGAGAGAAGACACAGCCACCATTTTTGGGCCAGGGGAGCTGTTCCATGGGAAACTCGATGCACCATTCCCCAGGGATGCAGAGCTCCCCCAACGTGCAGCACGTGCATCTATCACCACACAATGGACGGGTTTGAGGCTTCCAAAACTCCTGTCCTTTTTATTCATATTGCGGCATATTGATATATTATTTTCAATTATCTGAAGATAATTAGATCTGGATATCCAAGGGTAGCCAGATGCAAACACGTCTGAAGATTTATGCAGTTGGCTGCCACATTTATAAGTGTGTTTATACCCATAAAGGCGGTGAGACAGCATTGCAGTGGAGCTACATCAGCCAGGTTAATTCATCACACAAACACCCAGCAGCAGCAGCAGCAACGCCACATCCAGCTTGGTGCCAGAGCTAATTTCTGCTTCTTCACATTCAAGATACACCTAAAGCAAAGATCTGTACGTAGACCTAAATCCAAGACGGGTGTAAGTGCCTTTGGAAAAGCCAGTGCTCCCACTAAAGAGGGCAGATTTTCAGCTGAGGAGAGATTTACAGCTGAAGGGGTAATTTTACATCAGCTGGGCTCCCTCTCGCTGGAATTCAGTCTGTACACTCACAGTCAGTGCCCAAGAACTGCTCTGTTTCACTGTATCCGTGGCTCCCAGCTGGATTGGGACCTGCTGCTGGTGGTTTTTCAGGGGAAGGAGAGAAGCTGAGGAAAGAAGTCCATGTCTAGGTAGCTGGCAAATGGGATCTGACAGGATACCCCAGTATCTCCTTAAAAACTTCCCAGCACATCCTGAAAGGCAGACCCAGAACATGGCTCAGGTGTCTACGACTTTACATCCATTTTTGGGTGAATATGAACTCCACCTCCCATTTGTCTGCTTCACATTCAGGCTTTAGCCTTGCGATGCTCCATGCAAGAAGAGCAAATCCCAATAGTTCAGGACGTGCCTCTCGGTCCAAACCCTCATGGGCATGCCCAGCACTGAAGATAACAGGCTGTTCTGTCCGGCCTCTCCCTTCCATAGTTTCCAGGCAGGAAGATTTTTAAAAATCATATAGAACTACAGATGGAAAATATGGTGAAGTTGGCCTAAAAGGTAAAACAGCAGAAGACATTCCCAAAGGAGCAGCAGGAGCTCAGGCTGTGGCCTTCCCAGTTCTCCAACAGCTCAGGATACCCCACAGCTTTATGGAGCCTACTCCACACATCAGCATGCAGCAGCTTTCCGAACTGCAAAGCAGATTGAGAGAGAGCAAGAGAGCAGAAGAAAAGTAGCAAGAGGACAAATTTCTTCCTCTGGCCATTTTAATTGTCATTTCTATAAAAAGCCCTCAAGAAAAGTTAGAGTGTTACAGCCAAATGGAGTCACTGAGATTTATGGATGAAGTGAAAGCCAAATCCAGCTTCTGTTTCATCCACGAGCTGTATTTCTTTATTATTACTAAAAAGCCACACTGCTCTTTCTGGAGCTGGACTGTCAAAAACGATGTGCTTGGGTCTAAAAGATCTTTTTTCTTCCTCATGTGGTCTCTCTTGCTCTCTGAGCTCCCTTTCCCTGTCCTTTGCCAGCTGGTTGGTAGTTAGTGCAGCTGGCAGTGATGCCAAGTGCTTCGCTGCAGCGGAGCCCTGGGCATTAAGCAGGGATAATAATCAGTGATCAGGGAAGCATGGATTGAACACACCAGCGACACTGAGCACTGGGCCCGCTGCTCCCCGTGCCGAGCTGCAGGATGCAAATGGAGCTGTGCATCAGGGAAAACGAGTGCTTAAGCACTGGGGAGATGGTAATGGCTGCGGTGACCTGTGCTCTGCGCAGGCCTGGCAGCGTAAATCAGCCAGCATCACGGACAGCACTGGAGGAGAAGGCTGTGTGTGATGTGCCCGGACCCAGCACGGCCCAGAGAAATCACTGAGCCCCAAATCCACTGTCCAGTGTGGGAGCCTGATGGGGAACGCCTTGTGGTCCTTTCTTTGCACAGCTCACCCTTCTCTTTATGCCAGAGCCACGCCGCCATCCCGGATTTTGCCCCCACGGAATGCGCCGGAGCAGAAGGTTTGGGCATCACCCTCTTCTCCTTTAGAGCTCTGCTCAGCAGAACTGCGGTCATCAGTGCTGGGATTTCAGTGCAGTTGAGTTTGCTGCATTTCTAGCGATCTGAACACCTACTTTCCCAAATAAAGGTATGGTTTCTGCTGCCAGTGGATTCCAGGTGAATGTTTACTGCAGCACAAACCACTCATCCTGGCCAAATGGACGAGCAGCCGAGCAGCATCTCTAATGAAGGAGCCAGGAACAGACTGGCTCATGTATTTAAAAGGCTGGCTGAGAATTCAGCCATCATTTGAGAATCCTGCTATTATTTTTTTTTCTTTCTGCAAAATTAAAAGTCATTAGAATGATTTCCTTTTAATGTCTCTTGACTCTTGTGCTTTGCTGAAATGAGTATTTCCCTTCTGTGCATTCTGAATCCTCTCAACACCAGATGCACATCCCCAGCCTCGGAGCAGGGCTGAGGGCTCAGGGGCTAACAAAATCCCTGGGAATGCGGTTTAAACACTGCTGGTCAGGGCAGGAACAACACAAACTACCAGCAGCAGGTTTGAAGAGCACAAGGCAACACATGAGTACAGCTGCAGTTTGCTGGGATGATGTCCAAAAAGGAGAGGCCAACAAACAAAGCAGCAGAAATAAAGTAAGTTTTCACCACTGAACTCAGGCAGCAATTGGTGGCCAAGAAGCAGAAGCCTGAGACCCACTCCAAGGGTCCCCACACAAAGCTGGTGAACTACAAAGAAGGCACAGTTATCAAAAAACTAGGAGACAGCAGAAAAAGGCTTATTCTGCAGGAGACAGCAGTGTCTTACTGGCCTGGGATAAAATGTAGCTTTTATTCAGGTAAAGCTCTCATTAAAACCTGGGAGAGTATTGAGTAAGTAAAAATAAGACCCTCAGGGTCCAGCCAGCCTATCCCATCTCACTAATGAACTCTACATAGAGACAACAACATTTTGCCCACAGAGCATCGTTCCTGCTCTACTCCATGATCTCCTGTGGGCTCTCAGGAAAGTCAAGGCAGTTCATGATGTTTAAATCAAAGTTGATTTATTGTAGCAGAACAACACGGTGTGCATGTCTGCTTCAGGATTCTTTCTTGCTACAGTTATCTTTTTACATCTCTTCAAAGCACAGGAAACATATGACATAATCTGAATATTTATGGCATGCTGTGGAAAAGCAGAAGCCCCTCTTCTGCACCCATCTCATTACAGGAGTTTACAATTTTGGAAAGGCTTCCTGCCTGGGACCAACCTGAATGTGATATTTCTACTCCCCTGTTAAACCAGACTAATACAGTGGTGTAAATCACAGAGGATTTGAAATCTTCCAGCAGCCTTTCCCAAACCTGAGCCCATGTAAAAAAGTTCAGCTAGCCACTCTCCTTCATCTGAGGGGAAAGCTTGCCTTAGGCACAAACAAAGCTTCAAATTGATTTAATTTAAAATTTCAAACTTCTGTATGCTGCTCAGCTTCCGACTGCCATCTGCTTTTTCAGCTTGCCATGACAGAGAGCACATTTTTCAGTGTGTTTGTTCAAGCAGGTCCATCAGTACCATATTAATTTTCGGAGTTTGGGAGCTCTATGTGCTTTAAAAAGCCGACAGTTATAAATCAATATAAAATACCAGTAAAAATACCACATCTTGTTCAGCCAGATTTCAAAATTGCATCTTCTCAGCCTGAAGCCCCCAGACTCTGTTATGCTCCCAAACTGTCCCTTCTATTTGTTTCTGCTGCACCAAACACAGAGGTCCCTCATGATCTTAAATCAGGACCTTTTCTATCAGCCCAATATGAGTCTCCAACAAGCAGAACCCAAATATATTTTGACCACGTCAAGGTGAAGGCTCCCCTGCTCAGACATCCCAAAAGAACTGTGGCGACTCTGGAGCAGAGCGGTGGAACAACCTTTCCAGCAGGAATTCAGTTTAGCTCAAATCAGACCTGTCTTGACATCCCATTCCAGTCATTCCCGGGCCTTTCCCCCCACCCATTTTATTTTATTTTAAAGCTTCCTGTATGGAATTGATTTTCCAGAGAACAAAGGGTGTCACTTGGGACCTCCCCACTAAGTTTATCCGCTTTTCCAAACTGCTTAACTGATGTGCTGCGTTGTGCCAAGGCAAGAAGGAGCAGAGCTCTTCCCCCGCTTGCAAATGCACTAAAATTAAGTTCTTCACTAGGCTTTGCCCTTAAAATATGGATCTCCCGCATCCTTCCAGAACACCCTCCTTCCAACAAACACGTTCCTAGAGACAGGCATATGTTACAAACATTCCGATGAAATGAACTTTGGAGGAAACTGCAGCTCGTGCCTGTCCCTGCTGAGAAGCCAGAATCATGCCAAGTCATGGCTAAAACTGGAAAACTCCATTAATAGACGGCATGAGAAGCAGCCCAGCCGTGAGTGGCTGTGATTTACTCGTGGCTGCACCCCTGAATTCACCCCACGCTGTGCCCAGCCCTCTCCTCTGCCAAAACCACAGCGCTGCCTCGCAGGCAGGACTTCAAGTCCCAGTTTGCTTTGCATAAGGAGCTGTGCAGTAATTAACAACTCCTCCGGATGAAAAATAAAACCCTGGACGCAGTGGTCATGTGTGAGTCCCGTGCTTTTCGCAGATACTTGGGCCAGGTCTCTTAGTGAAATTCCAATTTAAACAGTTGTATCTTCCACCAAAACTCTCCTCACACCCTCCAGCAGCCGGACACCAACGGGGGATTCACTCCCTCATCCCCCTCTGACCGATCCTATTTCAATTCAGCAGTGAACTTCCAACCCCAGCTCTGTTCTGACACTCACACAGCGCTTCAAGGTCTCCCTGAGAGGCAACACATAAATGTAAATTCTGTAATTATTTGAAAGCAGAGTCTCTTCCAACCTGAGTGAGATCTGATAGCATCTCTGCCTTATAAATAATGTAATGTGCTGGCAGGGTTTGCTTCTCTGTACAAGGCACAGAAGGCCCAGCTGGAGCACAAACAAGAATTCAAGGAAAACACAGTTGACAAAAAATGTACCGGGAGACCCAAAAAGATGTTCTCTACAGATCTCAGCATAGATGGACAACAGGGCTTTCTTCTGGTTTAGGGCAACATCTGTGATCGGTGAAAACGGTGGCAATTTGGGAAAGATGAGAAAAGCAGAGCTGAGCTGCACCAGAGACGTGAGCACTGCAAATACCCCAAATATTTCAGTCAAATCTCTTTTGTAGTTCTGCCTTCAAAGTCACCGATCGTAAAATAATAACACCTCGTTGTCAAGATCCTGAAAACGAACAATCGAGGGGAAAAAATAATAAAAAATTCAGAGGTGACTTCCCAACGCCCCCCACCAGAACTGTGTTTTTCACCTGTGGGTTTGTAAAAGAACTCACACACCTCAGAGAGCTCCCAGCAAGGCCCTCACCTGTCGCTAAACCGCCTGCATTTTCTGAGATAAAAGGCTGAGGGGAAGGATCCGGTTTGTTGTAAATAAACCAGAAACTACTGGACCATCTGGAGCTTTTCTGTGCTTTCTGCTGGCTCGGCAATTTTAAGGAGACTTGTTTCCAAATATGACACAGTTTGGGGGGATTTAAACCGTAATCTTTAAAACACATATTTAAAAGGTATTAGCTAATTATTCAGGCTGCAACTGCTGCAAAACCAGCAAATAAACCCAAGTTCTTTGAACCGGCCGTTTTGAAGTTAGTGAGTGTTTGAAGTGAGTTGTAGGTAAGACAATTTGATTGACTTCCGTGGAGATGGACTGTAAAGGAGAAGGGAAAAGGTGCCTGGTCTTTGTGAAGGGAAAAAAATCGATCGGGAGCCAGTCAAGGAGAGTTCACCTGGGAGGGAACAGCCTCAACAGCACAAGAGCAGCCAAATTTCACCCACCGTGGCAGGAACTGCTGTGCAGCTTATAAACCACTTACAACACATTTAAACTTTTCCAGGGGCTGAATAGGAACACATTTTTCCCAGAGAAATTATGACTTATCACAAATTTGATGCTTATGTACTACAAAATTTTTTTCACTTCTTCTGTGCCTGCAGCTTTATTCGCTTTGGTTATCTGCTGTGGGACTGTCAGCCATGCCTGCTCCTTTTTCACTAGCAGACCCCTTTTTTCCCCTGATACGTTTTCCAAACAACCATTTTAAAGGCAATTTTTGAAAAAAAAAAAAAAGGATCCGAAGCTAAGTGTAGGGGGCCAGCACAGGAGATCCAAATCAGCATCAAATCAATTATATCCAAGCACATTCCCAAATACACCCTGCTCACTATGGATCCTGTGTGAGGCACCACGAGTCTGTGGGTTCACCAATGTTTTCCCTAATTCCTGTAAAAAATGTGGGTGGCTCATTTTCCAAGTGTCCAGCAGCCACATCTGAAGCAGACAGCCCTGAGCATGCTCGTAATGGTGATGCTTTTGGGAGTGCTGGGGTTCAGGGGGCCCCAAACGAGGCAGGGTGAGAAACTCCCTTCCAGAAGATGTTCAGCTACTACACAGATTGACAGGGGATAAAAACCTGATAGGCAGCCATTTGTTACTATTAATGTTTAATTAAGAGCAGATGTTATTAGTTTTGTGTCAGAAAACCAACATGTCTTCTATGCATGGATGGAAATTCTGAGTTTGGTGATAAATAAACAATTCGTAAATGAATGCAGCAGAGAGTTTCTAACAGGGAATGCTGTCTGGGAACCATGCTGTTCCTAAGGCCTGAAGAAAACAACATGGGTCTGATTTCCCTTCCTTCTTCATCATCCTCTAACGTTCATGCTGCGAGAGATAGAAAGATGGATGCATCTGGTTTTGGCTTTTATACAAATCTCTAGCCAATTATGTATTGAAAAATACAACTCTCCTCTTTTCCTTCCTAGAAAGTCATCAGATTCTGCAGCATTTACTGGATCTCCAGCCTGCCCATAAATATAAAAAATTCTAGCCCAAATCTTCAGTTCCTTTTTTATATTATTCCACTATTTCTTTTTTTTTTTTTTTCAATAGCATTAACCCTCTCCATCTAAGTTCTTCTTTCCGGCATTCCATTTCTTTTGGTCAAACACACACTGGAATGGACTTTGCATTTAAGCCATGTACTTCAGAAAGAAGATATCACACAGCCAGCAAACCCATCACGTGTCCATTGTATTTTGGAACAGGGTTAGAACTGGGTAAGGCTCTTGTGAGAGGGATGGAAATATTCCTGAATGCGCATAAAGGACTTTCAGAAAGCCAATAAATACAGCGATATTGTGGCCCCCTACAACAAAATGACACGGCTGGCAAATGATCTCAAGAAACAATTTTCATGCCAGTGTAAGTCTTATTAATGATGAAGAGTTCACTGTTATAGGGAGTGAAGGGAAGGGAATGCACTGGCATTACATTTCAGTAACCAGGGACCCTCTGGAACTGGAACTTCAAAATAGGATTTCTTAAAAGCTTTTTCTTTCCTAAATTCCCTTTGCAGAAGCCTGCTTATTCTTTCATAATCACTTCAAAGCAATCCCCAGCCTTGCAATAAAGTAAATTCAAAGCAATTAGAGAGTAGATCTACACAGCAAGACCAAACAGTGCTTATAGAGGGTTTCTGTAAAGTGGTTCTGCATACATTTTCCTTGGAATGACATTATTTGTATAAAGAAGTAGGGGGATATTTTATGAAGGAAGGAAAATACGAAATAAATTTACGACAGCAAATAGAAACGCTGCATCTCTGGAGTGTGATATTACATTGCAGTTTGCAAGCACAACCAACACAGCATCGCCCCGCCACGCTTGTGCGTTTCAGTGAACAATAACAGAGAGGGGGAAAAAAAAGAAAAGGAAGGCGTCTCTGCAGCGTGCTACAATGAAAGGCACCACGTACTACAATAACAAGCTACATATGTTCAGGAATAAACAGACCGAGTTTGCATTTTCCTGCCCCGGCTCCCAGCGGCCCTGCTTTGCTGCTCTGCCAATTGACGTTTTCACAAGGCAACCCTGTGAAATGCAAAACTGCCTCTTGCCTTTCACCGGTGATGCTGGTGCTAGGAGAGGAGCTGAGCTGTGCTGAACTGAGATGTGGGTATTTCATTGTGATGCAAATAAATGTAACAATTAAGAATATAATTTTGGGAGATGTCAGTGGTGTAATTACTCACATGGCTTCCAGCCAATTAAACAGTAGGTGAATTAGCCCATTTAATTGGGTTTGGAATTTCAGTGCAAGGTGTTTTATGCTTTGTATTCTGTCAACATTTTGCTGAACCATACGTTAATAATTCTGATTGCTCTCGAAATAACATCTGGGTAAACTTGGTCGGGAGTAGGAGAACCACTGCTTGAAAGGTTGCTCACACCTGTGATCCCAGTTGTGCAAGCAGATTGGCTCCAACAAAAGCTCCATTCAAGGAAGATGGAAGCCTTGATTGCTTGTAAGCCCATTAAACACTCTGAATGGCCATGAAGATGAAACAAGGAAGCGCTTTAGGACTCTGAAGTTGGAAGTCTTGGAGGAGAAATGGCAATAAAAGAACAACACAAAGTGATTATTGCCAGTATAAAAAGACAAGCGTGTAACAGCAACTGAAGAGGAGAAAGGGGGAAGAAAAAGTGTGGTATCTCTTGCTTGGAGACCGCTGTGATTCAGCTAATCTCCTCTATTAGCAGATGATCACAATACACAATAGTCCTCAGCGAGATATGGAAACAGAGGCACTCATGGGTTAGTGGAGAAGCACTTCACAGCTACCCTAAGGAAGCACAGAACAGACACGCCAACATTACGACTGGAGATTACAGTTAATAACAATAACAGCATACAAATGAACCCTCCTTCACAGAGATTAGTTGGAGAACTAAAAAAAAACCCGTTTAAAAAGGGGCTGATGAGAGCCAAACTAACACAGCAGCGAATGGGTTAACCACAGAAATGAGAGAGCGCAAGGTCCAGATGAGATGCTCTTTTTATGCCAGGAGCGGGCTCATTTTGCTTCCCCACTGTCAATCCCTAAAACGAAGAGGGTCCTCGGGTGTGCTTAGCATCTCTCATTGAAATTCAGTCACTGCTCGCTCAGCCCTGATTGGGTCACTTCACCTGCAAGACTTCATTTTTGAGAATTCCAGGAAGAAGTCCCAGGCTCTGAGTTGGGAAACCTCCGTGTGAGAGATCAGCCCAGTATCACTCCAGGCTGAAACAAGGCAGTGGGGCAAGGAGGAGCAATACTGAGTGGTTTTATTTCATGAGTACAGCAGGACTGGAAGCCCGGGGATGCTTCCAGGGCAGTTGCTACATCAGAGCTGGATCACTTCGTCCGTTTTATACATCTTCAGGCTCCTTCCAGGGTTCATAACATGAGAGAAGACAAATCAGATGCACAGCTACAGATCTTCTCAGTCCATGGGTAATATTCTGAACAATCAGACACCCCTGTGGAGCTGAAGAGAAGGCAGAGGTTGGACTGTGCTGCCCAGTGTTGCACAGCCCAGAAGAGCCCTCAGGAGCTGCACCTGTAGAACCCAAGTCTGAGATCTGGCTTGCAGCCTTGGACTCCTCTGCTTCTGTATTAAACACCTTAGCCAAGCAAGTTGTTCCATGCCTCCATGCCTCATTCCTCCCATTTCAAATATCAGAATTAATCAGTGATTCATATTTCAAAAGCATCATGAGATCTTAGCATCTAGCGTGCTCCATAGCATTATTGTTATTTATAATTAACAGCAGGGTTGCTCCACTATTAATAACGCTTAGCAGCAGAGCTTTTCATCTTCAAGCCACTTTCTGAGCACTAATTAACTTCAGACTTCTGTTGTTCAGAACATCTCACTCGTTCTGCTTCCCTCAGTTCCCCGCGCTACAGAGGTAACGGGGAAAACCCCGTGAGCTTCAGCTTGGCGACTCGATACGGAATATTTAACTTTAGAGGGTCACTACGTAACTCCCACAGCAAGAATTGGTTCCACCTTGACAGGTTTTCTCCAAGGTGTCTTTGTAAGACACAGAGTGGGCCCACACTGCCCCTTTTAATGGGAACTGTGCAGATCAAGTGGGGCACAAACAGATATTTCCAGGAGTTTCTCCCTGAGCACTGCCCCTCTCTCCTTGCTGCAAGGTGGAATTACCAGAGACTGCTAAGGGGTGCTTGGGAGCCCTCAAAAGTGCAATGGGAACGGAGATGACAAATGTATTCTCTTCACTCTGTGCTTTATCTCGCCCAGAATTTCATTCCAGCAGCAGCAGCATCTCAGGGCAGCTGGTCCCATTGTTTTTTCTTCCCTAGTCATTTCTCAGGTACACAAAATGTGGCACACAGTCCATTTTTGGTGAAGGATTTCTGACTCAGCAATGTATTTTCTATCTCGGCATCTGCAAGGCAAGGCAGCACAGGACACCCCTCGATTCTTCACGGTGAGCTGGCCAGCAGGGAGCAACAGGACCCTGCTTTAGCTCCTCCCCTGCCAGGTGGGTCAGAGCATCCCACCCAGTTCACCTGATTCGGGTGTATTCAGCATTTGTCAGGGACATTTTCACTCCCAGTGCCCTCAGAGCAAAGAATGCTCTGAGCTTTGGAAGAGAAACTGAGAAAAAAGGGGGTTAGAGAGGTGAAATGAACCTATAGGAATGCAACAGCAGTGAAAAAACCCCCAAGAATGAATCAACAATATCAAAGAAATGTGGATCCTTACCAAATCATTCCTTTGGCTTATACATTGTAGGGTTTGAACCAGTTATTTATTGAAGGGACGCTGATTCATTTTAATTTATTTGCCTAATTAGTCAGCATCAAACACAGATCAACACAAATCCTATTTATTAGGTCCAACTTTAAAAACTGCCACCTCCCTACGAGTTCCTTTTGCATCCCTCCCATCCTTCCTTTGCACGTGCTCTTCCAAGAGTGCAGGTAAAGCAATGCACAACCACCAGCTGCAATGAGAATTTCCCCTACAGATGTCCCTGTGTCCTCTGGAGCGGACACTGTGCACGCTGCTTCTCCTGCCCATTTTCACCACGAAATGGGGACTGCCATCACCAAGTCTGCACGCATTTGTGAAGGGAATGCATTACCTCACTCTGAGGCGTGGCTGCAGTTCATGGAATTTTATCTCGCCCATCATACTAAAAGCACAGTTATTTATTCCAGGGCTTCCACTTCTTTTTTTTTTTTTCTTTTTTTTTAATGAAAAATCTATAATAGCAAAAATCCCCAGTCAGTGGAACTATCCACACTTTTACGTGATCATAAGAGGGCACTACAAGGGGGTGCACTAATTATGCCTTCTCAGCATATATTTGGCCCTGGAGGTAACAATAACATAAATTCTTCATTGTGCTCTAATTTAACATCCAAAGATTAGCATATTCCACCTCTTTCATAAATTACAGAGTTTCCAGCACACTCTGCATTTAAAATCCAGAAGTGGAATGCATCTGTTGTTGATTTCAAACAAGAAAACGCTGTTTGCAAGCTGACAGGGGTCTCTCAGCCAGTGCATTGGAATAACGTCCAGTGGAACAAATGTCCATTCCAGACCAGATGATCCACACTGGAGCCTCCCAGCCTTTCCCGTTCTGTGATTCTGTGAAACAAATCACGTAACCAGCTGCTGGAGTAACAGCCAAACACCCAGACTAGTGCACCATATAATTCAATTGATTGCCCTGAGAAACAATAATATAGTTATAATACTTCTACTGGCTTGATCCCCAGGGGAGCAAATTTACTCCAGTCTCCCTAACTGGTTGATAACATATTTAAATGCCAGTCAGTCACTAATCCGTTGCTGCTCCATCCTCTGAGAGCTGCTTTATTGAACACTGTAATTGCCTGGATGTTGTTTTTCATTTCTGTAGCTGTTGCTGTTAATTAAATATTTCATAGAAAGCTCTCTCTGACATTTCTTACTGCATTCTTGAATATCTGATAAGATATACAGGCTGAATATTTGTACCTGCTGCTCTCTGCTGATACTCTTGTCCTAGATTTAAACCCCCAAAACACTAAAGAAATGACATACTTTTAGTGAAATTAGGACTCACACTGTTAAAGGGCTGAGGGGAGCAGAATGGAATAGAGGCATATGCCACGTCTGCTGGATCACAGATGTCAGCCAAAGCAGGATGTGCATCTGGACTGCAGGATTTACCTTCCTTCTCCCTGTAAACCTGGCACATGTGGGCACTGCATCAGTGGCACAATTGATTTTCTGGAGTCAAACCTTAGCAGAAAGACTGGGCATTCTTAAAAAAATCTTGGAGGGAGGTAAGGCTCAGAACTAGCTGACTTTATGGGTGCCACGATACAAGAGAAAGGCAGCATGAAGAGGCATTCTGGCAGCGGGGCTTCCCTCTTAACTGAGGGGATAGATCCAGCTGCGGACACGCAACGCCCAGTGGCACAGGAGAATCAACAATTCAAGGCCGAGTTTGGGGTGTCAAAACATCCAGAAATTCTCCAACACGTGAGGCACAACGCTGTTGTTTTCACACCGTACTCGAATGGCTACTGCCTCCCAAATTAACAAGACTGCTAATGAAAAGACACTACTGCTAATGCTCTGAGTTAACGTGTCCAACGGGGTCTGACAAGCAGGTCTGGAGCAGTACCAAAGAGCACTGGGTTTGCTTGGCAAGGGTTTGGTAGTGGGGGGACACAGGTGGCTTCTGTGAGAAGCTGCCAGAAGTTTCCCTCATGTCCAAGAGAGCCAATTCCAGGATGGACCCACAGCCGAGCCCATTCCCGAAGGGGGAATGGCGCTGTGCGAGAGCAACTGCAGCAGAGGAGAGGAGTGAGAACATGGGAGAAGCAGCCCTGCAGACCCCACGGTCGGTGGGGAAGGAGGGGGACGAGGTGCTCCAGGCACAGGAGCAGAGATTCCCCTGCAGCCTGCGGTGAAGACCATGGTGAGGCAGCTGTGGCCCTGCAGCCCATGGAGGTCATCATGGTGGAGCTGAGATCCACCTGCAGCCCGTGGGGAACCCCACGCTGGAGCAGGGGGATGCCCAAAGCAGGATGTCACCCCATGGAGCAGCTCCTGGCAGGAGAGACGTGGTTCCGTGGAGAGAGGAGCCCACGCTGGAGCTGTTTGCTGGCAGGATTTGTGACCCTGAGGGGACCCACACTGGAGCAGCCTGATCCTGAAGGGCTACATCCTGTGGAAGGACCCATGTTGGAGAATTTCATGGAGTCTCCCATGGGAGGGACCCCACACTGGAGCAGGGAAGAGTGTGAGGAGTCTTCCACCCGAGGAGGAAGGACATACTTCCGTGCCAGGCATTTACCCAGTGTGCATCCACAGGAAATGTGTGTCTGCACACGCATGCACCTGCTGATCCTAAATATCTGGATTAGTTAAGTATTTAACGAACACAATTTTAAATTGCAGTTCAGGTGTTCTAAATGTTTTAAATAATCAGGATGAAATCCCAGCACTACGAAAGTGTTTGACAAAGCCTCTGTTAAGTTCCGGAGGAGGCAACATTTTATTGGTTTTTCTATTCTTAATTGGTTTAATGCCACCAGCATGATTAGTGATCCATCAGATCTGGAAACTAAGACACTGCATGGACCATCTAAGGAACAGCCCCTCAGGAGCTGTTTATTACCAGCTCCTGGATGTCCTCTTAGCAAATGGAAAACATTGGTGTCTGAGTTTTTTCCCTGAAAACTGAAACCAAGCTGAATTTGAATTTGAATTTTGGTTCTACTGCAGGTTGAGCATTTTGGAAAATGCTGCCTCTTGCTCTACCTTTGTCAACACAATGGACCAGGGAAAGACGTGATGCTTCCCACCACTCTTCTACCCAGAGGACAATGTTTCTTTCCAGGTTCTATCAGAACGGCATTTTATCTCTTTGCTTAGTGATACCATGCTTTATGAAACCTGACATGAAAAACGTGGTTTCCCTTGGTCCCTACCTTGCAAGCTCCTCAACTTTCAGTTATTTACTATTTTAATTTATGCACCGCTCCGTGCCTGTACTCTGCTCTAATTTATACCACGTTCTACAGCGTTAACTGTAGATGAAATAACCCACAGGAAATAAAGCTGCACGGCATGGCCTGAAGTGCTTTTGCCTCACCTGCCCTAAGTAGCCTGTACCCACACCCTGGGAGAGACCACAGGACCAAAATTCAGCTGACTCCCTTAAAACCTTCCTCCATTTGCAAGGAAAAACCCACTCCTGAAAGTACATCGGGGAAACTCCCCACGGGAAACAGCTTGTTTGCCTGAGAGGATCCATGGGGACAAACATCAGAGCAACAATTGGAGACGTGGCTTCCTTCTGCACGTGGGAAACAAGCAGAGGAAGGGAATGTGGCTGGGAAACACTTTCTGTGCTTCGTTTGAGCGTTGTCTGGGATCAGGAGTGCCTTTAGGAGGGAGAGTGACTTTAGAGCAAGAGAGGGGGACAGGAAAGGGAAGAAGACAGTGCACTTGCTGCTGCTTCCACCCGGGCACGCAGCATCCCTACAGCTCTCCAGAGAGACCAGCAATGCACGGCTGCATCCAGTGTGGCTGGGGTTTGGGGTGTTTGTCGCTCTGTGGGGTCACATCAGCTCCTGCTGGCAGACCCTTACTTGTGCCTGGTTGAGGCAGAAATAATTTCCACTGGAGCATTCTTTCAAAGCAGAAACGTTCTCCTTTCCTGCACCGCAGGTGACCATGCCCTGGTGCATCCCGGCGCTGCCATGAGATGACTTGGAGACTTTTCCACAGCCAGGAATCCTCCTGGAGAGACCCTTTTGAGTTTCCCTGCCCAAGTTTAACCTGCCATGCTCCTAATATGATTAAAACTCCCAGTTCCCTGCCAGAGTGACAGCATGAGACAAGTGGGACTTGGCAATGATGTAGGAGGATGCGGGGTGGTGAAATCAGGGAGCGCACGACCAGAGTATCAGGGTCCTTTGCATGCAAAGGAGCAGCACTTCCACTTCCCAGTGACCACTGCAGGAGCATCCTGGCAGCTCCAAACTGCCAGATAACAACAGATTTGTTACAGACCTCTGGACCAAGAATTAAGGGGAGATATATTCTGATCTCTTTAAAAAGGAAGCGATCACACAGACAAGCAAGCAGAAAATTCAGTGGAAAGGACGCACGCAGTCATGTATCAAGGAAGAAGGTATTTACAAGCTCACAAGAGCAATAATCAAAGATTCTCAAATTAAACAGATTTCTTTCTGTAAAATAAAAAAAAACAACCAATGAAGACAAAGAATTTAGCCATATTTTGAGGCTGGCAAGTATCTTATGCCCTATGAAAGCTTTCTGGGCTGGATCTGCAAGCATAAATTACATGGTGGTTTTAAAGCCAGATTAATTATTTCAAGTAATTTTCCTCCCCACCCCCAAAATCTGAAATGCAACTAGAGATGAACCAGAATATTTCCAAAATTTTATTAAGCATCTGAAACTGTTTCAACTCACCAAACAACTCATGATCTAAATCAGTACATATTCTTAGACCAATATTTCAAATTTTTAAACATGAAATTAATTTCCAAGATTCCTTTGAGTAAATACTAAAAGTCTTCCCTCCAGCATTTTCATTTTGGTAAGAAATGAGAATATGTTTCCTTCAGGATTAAATAAAAATTATTCTAAATTAAATAACAGAATAATTGAACAATTGATTGAGGTACTGAACTTGGATGAATAAATTCATCACCAACCAGGTTAAAAGTGTCTTTTTTCTCAATTCTTCCAACAATTGGAATGCTTCAGGAAGGGGACAGAGGGTCTCCCTCCCCTGCCTCAACCTGGCACCTGAACACAGGTGTCCAAAAGCCACCAAGTGCCACGTGTTTGTGCATTAACCTCAGTGGCTGAGTGGCCGGTGTTCTACAAATACTCAAATCTGGTAATTATCATCATAACAAGTCAGTATTGTCCTTGATTTGTGTTTTAATCTCCGTAATTAAAGTGTCTAGCTGCCACAGCAACAGCCGCTATAGAAGCATGTCTGCTGTGTAATCATAATATTAATTAAAATCACAAAGTAGCTACACAATGAGGAAAGCACTAGACGGGATAGGAGACCAGAGGCTTTTAAAAAAAGTCATTTGGAGAACCTTTCGCTCGAGTGTGTCTGAGCCAAGGAGCAGATGCTCTCCTGCTGCTGGCTGCGAAGCTGTCCCAGAGTTTGGAGGGGCTCATTCCAGCTCCCTGTGGATGTGTTTGCATCCCAAATAATCAGCAGACTGGCCCCTTGTGGACACTTTCAGCAAAGGAAGGAAAACCCAAACAATAGCTAAAATTAGTAAATCCTCTCGCCCTGAGAGAGGGAGCCCTTTTAGAGGTTGTGGTGTTTCTGCTGCCCGTGCTAAATGTTGTCTGCCAGCAGCACCTCCTCTGGGACACAGCACCTTCCTCAAAGATCCTGCGCAACTGGAATGAGCCTGATTATTCCCAAAGCGAAAAAGGAGCACATTCCCGTAACTCCAAGATGTCTTTCTCACTCCAGCTCTCTGCCACACAGCGACATCCCCTACTCCTTTCAAGATCTGCAGGTCTGTAGCTCCTGGCAAGCTCCCAGCACCCCGAGGGATGGAGGTGAACTGTCAAAATAAGGGGACATTCCCCTGCCCAACCCAAGTGATGGGTGTGCACCTCAGGGTGTGCGCACACAAACTGGGCTGCAATCCCAAGGATGTCTCTTCCCTGCCTCTTTTTTGGGCGTGAAATAACCCAAACCTATTGAAAGAGAAATCAAGGCTGAGACCCCCTCCAAAAGAAACATGAAGAATACTGTGGGAGCGGGGGAGCAGGTGAGTAGAGGGGGAAGGTTCAACAAAGCCCCTTTTAGTTTCCAATCAGCAGCAACTACAGGGGAGAAACCAGCTGTGAACCTGTCAGGCGTGCTGACGCACACAACGAGGCGGGACAGCGAACACAGGGCCAAGCAGCAAGGGAACTTCAAAGGGAAACCACACTCGCCGTGTAATTGGAGTGAAACATGGCAAGGAAAAGGGAAAAGGGGAGGATGCCTGCTGGGGAGACCTGGGGCTGCGGGGAGGGGGGAGTTTGGTTTTGTTTCAAGCAGTAAAAGAGAAGGTATCAAATCTCAGTGCATTAATTCCTGGCTCGATCAGATCTGGTGTGCAAGGCCATCTCTGACACAGGGGTTTGTTCCTCTATGGCAAAAATAACTGCAAAAGATTCAGCTTGAACATATGTAACCTGTATAATGGTCACCTCTTTGACAGAGATGCAGTTTGTAACACAGCTGGATGCTTGTGTTGATTTTTATTTTCCACAATCCTCGGCAATAAAGGTAAATTATACCTTTACTTCATAAATTGTACCTGAATCTTTGTACAACTTGAAAAGTGCTGGGCAGATACAAAGGAAGCGTGGGAGTGACAACAGCTTTTGTCGAACTTACTGAGCTCATTTGTGGTGAAAATAAAGCTGATACTGCCCAGAGGTGGACACCTGCATTTCAGTTAGATCCTCGCACCTCTGGGAGAAGGGGAGCTGGCAGGGGCACTGGGGCTCTGTCCTCTAAAGCTGCAAAAGCACAGGCAGAAGATTTGAACCAGGGCCCAGGAATTCGAGATGGATCCGTGGCAAAGTAATCCATGGAAATACGTCAGAGCTTGCAGAATGAGAAATGAGGGGCTGCCGGGACAGATGAACCGGCACAAGAGGAGCTTGCACGTGTCATTTGCCAGTTACCCCTTTGGAATCAAATCATCTCAGGAGGAATTCCAGCAAGAAAGTTGATCCCATGAGGAACTCAAAGTGCCCCTCACACATCCTATTCATTTTCAAACCCTTTTTCCATGGTACAGAAGTAGTGGAACTCCAGGCACCACCTGTTTGCTCTCCTGCCAGCCAGCAGGTAACTCAGTAATTTTTCTTGGCTCCTTTCTTTCCTCAGCTCCCTGGGTTTTAGTGCTGCTGTTTCTTCTGGTTGACCCCAAAACACAGTCCGAGCTCATCAATGCTGCAATTCTTCAATTTGGTGCAACAATCCCTTGGAAATCCCCACTTTGCATGTTGCTGGGCACTTCTAAGTTTTGGGAAGGGGCCTACTCTTATTTCAGCATTTAATGAACAAAATGGCAATGGTGGTGGCTGGCACCTCGTCTCACAAATGTAGGAGGGTTCAGTGTCACCCTGACCCTTCCCATGGATGAGAAATGCTCCACAGCTCAGTGGAGTGTGAGGAGATGAGCAGCAGGAGAGTTGGCACGAATCCTGATCAAGACAAACTCCAGAAACAGTGTTTGCTCTCAAGGAGGAACCAAAATAAATCCTCAGCTGGATCCAGACCTGCCTACAACAGCTCAATCAAAAGCAAAGTAGGTTTTAAATGAAATCTCTAGCTGTGTTCATAGCTTCCCCCTCCACAAACGATTGTTTTCCACATTTGCCACTCTACCATACTTGTGCACAAAAAGCACAGGGAAATTACCTGGGAAACACAGCCCATGCCCAAACAGCCCATGCCCAAACCTTTCAGCAGCGTGTGCTCCTCGGCCCAGGCAGAGGCTCTGTCCCTCTCTGAGGACAGGTGACAGCAGGGACAGGTTTCTCTCCGTGCACTGCTCAAAGGTGGGTACGGGCTCAAGAAGGACGAGCTACTCCACAAAACTGCACTGCAGCAGGAGAACATGAAAATTATTGGCATGAAGCAGATCCGAATTTACTCTGGAGGAATTAAAGACGTCACAGTGATTGAGCGTAGGTTGCTATTGCTGCTCTCCGTCATTCAAGTTTCACACGCAGTTTTTTCAACAAACCATCCACTCTTCTCTGAGTGGTTTACTACCCTTTCCACACATTTGTTTCTGGAAGCACAGGCCTGAGTGTCCAGGCCAGGATTCAGTGTTCCTGCCGTGGGGGCCGCAATCCCGTCCATTTGCGCTGACAATTTAATCACCTTGCGCTGATTTGCCGTAAGTGATCACTGACTGCTGCTAACGATGCTCTCATTGATTGCTTTGAATGGAACAATTGACAGTGACTGAAGGTCAGGCTGACATGGCCAAGATGAAACATCACCAGAACCACACAGTTTTTTTTTTTTCCATACATGAACTATAAATTATTTTGAAGGTGATTCACATGAGCTTACAATGGAGTCTAAGAGCATAATTGTCTTTCATTACTATGCAAATTATGCAAAAAAATCATCTAAGATCTAGTCCAATTGATGATATACTGCTTTATCTTCTTTCTCCTCTGACAATTCACATCTGCAGCCTACAGAAGTCAGATTATTATCTATACCATTATTAACTTCATTTACTTTTCAAGGTGGTAGTTGTGGCTTTTTCTTAGAGCAGCTATTTTGACACACAATACTTAGAAACCGTGGAATTCAAAACCAAAAGACAACAATTACTTCAACTGTCTTCACACACTTCCAAGGCAGTGTTTAAACTTTCCAAGTCTGATGGATAACTAATATAATTATACTAAACTTGGAAAGAAAGCAGATGGCGCAAACCAGGCAAATGAGATATGTACCAGAAATAGTTATCAGCTGAAAGAATAATGCAGCAGGGTGGGTTTTAAAAGATGTTTTCTGAAATAGATTCACTATCATATATTATTTTCCACTTTAGAGCTCTCGACTGAGCATGTTCAGCACCTACTGAATTACCCACGAAGAAATCTTGCATTTTACAGCTCTCCTCTCAACTACAGTAATGATTATTTTCTTTAGGAAACAAACAGACATTTTAAGAATCAATATTTCAGATTACTTACCCAGCAGCAAATCACAGCGTGCCCTTTGCACAAGTCACTTGTGAAAATAAAGTTGTCACAACTGTCCATTAGAACAGACAATGCTCCACGTTAATCTTTCCTGGGGTAACATCCTTCGACCACGTGCAACTGCAGAACTCAGACAATGTGATTTACTAAAGACCACACTCAAAAAAGGCTCTGGGGAGTAAAACAAAAATCAAAAGGAGGCGCAAAACCAAAACCCCCTTTATCTAAAATGTATCTCCCCTCTTCAAACAAAGACAGGAGCTAGAATCTAAGTAAAATGAGATTTAAATCTCATATATGTTCAGAAAAAATACATTTTAACATCTGACATGTTAAAACAAGCCATTCCAAAGACTCACTTCCAACCCAGAGCTCCTTGCTTTCCTGCCTTAAGTCTTGCTGCACAAAGAGTATCGTGGGACTGAGGAACCACTGACCCTCGATGAGCAGCGAGTGAACAGTGAGATGCCTGAAGGGAAAATCCCATCTGTGAGAGCAAACAGTGAGTCACAGCACAGCCAGGAACAAAGGTCTGGGAGCAGCGAGTCCCCAGCTCCACCTCAGCACAGTCAGGGCACAGCAGGTGACCGTGGCTGGAGCAGCTCCATCGGCCGTGGCCAACACATCGCGCTGAGGACAACAAAAATACACTCAGGCTCCGACACACGCTCCCCAAACTGGAAAGTGCTCCATTCTCCAGATAACCTGGTCGCTGTAAGCAGCTGTGGGAGATCCCCAGCACTGCTGGTTGGATTCTACCAAGCTACAGCCCCACTCAATAAAAACCCTTCAATATTGTTGCACCAGGAACCTGCTTTTGGCAAAACCCAGCACAACATTTGTGCCTTCCGCTCGTCTTCAGAACACATTGGCCCTTTGAAGGAACAGACACATCCAAATGCTACGTGAACTATCGTGATTTTGCCCTTTTTGGAAAGACATTTGTTTATTAACAGTTATTAGTAATATCTTAACTTTTGGGTGTTTTTGAAAAGTTGGTTTCCTGTCAAGTCTCCTAAGTTTTATTTCAGTCAAGTGTGACCTGCTGAAGCAAAAAAAAACTTCCTTCATTTAAGAGTTTTACCATGGTAAGGACCACTGGTTTCAGTCCTGAATTATTTAAAGCTGAGAAACTGCAGCTCAGGCACGTTTTACAGAGCTTTGGAAATTATAAAAGAGATAGAAAAATCCACTTTGGCCAAAACACTGCTCTTAAAGATTTGCACTAACCCCAAAAGCCACCAGCTCAAGGGAACCACAGTGCTATCAGCCAAGGAAGGCAACCTTTTCTACTAAAATATCACCCAGCACCCACAAATTTTCCTGTCGTTATCAGTTTTTTTCCGTGATATTTCAATGTGCTCACGCGTGGCTGTCGATTATCTCAGCCTTGCTGGGATTGCTGGAGGGGGAGCTACTGACATCTGATACCAAGGACAATTTCTGGAGCAAGGAAGATTGTTTTTTCTCCCCCCGAGGACCTGCATTACTTCCAGGAACAAGCTGGGTTTGCGGGCTGAAAAGGCAGCCAATTCTGCTGATTTGGGACGGCACATGAAGGTAAATTTTAGGTACTCTCAGTTCCCCAGGGTTACTTCCCTGCTCAGGAACAAACACACACGTGGGTTTGCCCTTGTTCAGCGACTCCTCTGACTCCAGGAGACTGTTGTAATATTATTTATGCTTCTTAGTCATCAGGGCTTTTTTTAATCCAGCTTAGGTGTGACATCTGAGGGCCAGGTGAATAGTGGTGTGGAAAAAAAAAAAACAACCGTGGATGCACTCTGCAAGCAGGGCTTATCTTCTGCAATTCAGGCCTGATTCGAGTGCGCAGTCGGACGGAATGAGCTCCTCCAGTATCTCACAGATCAAGGAGTGGGTAAATCCCAAAGGCGAATGTGACCGCTCTGAACAGGGCTGGCTGCGTCCCTGCTCGCTGAGCACAGCCACATCTTCATCTGAGCTCTGCTCACATCCTCTCCATCCAGATTTAGCTTCCATTTGCTTTTTTTGCCACAGGTAGAAAGTTGGCTCTCGCATGCATTTTTGCTGAGCAAGTTACGGACATTAAAAAACAGGACCTGATTCCAACTCTGTCCATTATGCAAATGCAATTAAGGTACATTACCTTAATTTGGTTTAAAACCTTTAAAACACCTTGAGCAACCAGCCTAATTATACTTTCTTCATCATCTCCTGAGTTCCAAACACTCCTTGCTTTAGTGAAAGAAAAAAACCCCAAACACTATCAAACAAGCAGAAAACCTTCTCACCAATATTTCTCAGATAAATAATAATAATCTCTTACGCTTATTTTGCCCATTTATTCCAAGGAAATGCCCTACAACTGGTGAAGCCAAGATTGTTTTAGCTACCTCTGGGATGGAATGTCACAACAGTTTAATCAGACAGCAACACCACGAAACATTTGAGGATCAGGCACCAAGAACAATACTAACTCTAATTGAAATTACTGGGGGAATTAAGGCGTGCAGAATATAATTACTCATACTGGATTTTGGCCAGTGCAAACTGGAGCACGAGCCAGGACACGAAGTCCAGCCACCTTGTTCCTACCAGAAGTGCCATGAACACAAGTGGCAAGATCCCAAAGTATGGCCTCCTATAAAAGATGGCCTTCCTAGAGGGAAAACAGCCACTGAACAAGCTCCGATTGTAATGTGGGTCTAATGCTGAATGAAAAAAACCAAGAAAAATCTTGCATTATCTACTAAGACAAACAATGTTCTCAAAAAATACGAGCTAAGTAGTGATTTGGCAAACTTCAGTGTGCTTAAGCACTGTGCACCAAGCATCACACCAAACTCTAGACAGACTCTAATGAACCTCTTCAAATCAAACTTCCCTGGGCCTCAAGAACATCACCATGGCTCTTTATTGCGGCAATAAATCTGTTCCAGTGAGCTCCAATGGCTCTCCAGCCTTGCAGGCAGAAGTGTAACAGGGAAAGCAGAGCAAAACCCTAGTTTTAAAATCACATTATTTTTATGGACTCAGAGGCTCCCAGAAATACACGGAACTTGTTTAGAAGCAGAGACCATTTCTCTTCTCTCTCCTTGTCCAGAAGGAGAGTTCCACCATCTCCGTCACAAGTCCCCGCTGTGTGTACATGGATGTTCCCCAAATAACTCTTTTCCCAACGCGTTTTTTGATGGATCACAGCGCTCCCTTGTTGAAACAGCCCCGTATTTCAGGGCAGATACCCCATGGGGGTGTGTGGAGAACCTCCTGGAGCTGTGCATTTGGGATCCAGAGGAAAAGTCCCATCTCTGGCTCTTCCGAAGCAATTTATTGTAATCTCTGCACCAGCACGAGCCTGCTGTGGTTTTAAGTGGCCAGCTCGAAAGCAGGAATGTGATTTTATCACAGAGATAATGTTTGTCTACTTTTGTAGATGTCCTTGGGATCTAAATCTAAAAGGAGTGCTAAGCATTGTTGTTATTAAAGCAACAAAACACGTCCTAGGAGCAGATACAAAGGAGGAATTCTCAAAGCACGGAAAAGCATTAAAATAAGGTCACATTCCTTAGAGTCCCACGGGATCTGAAATACAGATGCTGTGAGTAGCTAGGAACTAATTAGTTCCAAGCAACTAATACATGGTGCAGTGCTAACACACAGATACACAAACATAGCCTCGTGTACACAGGCAGGGTTTGATTGCGTTTTTAAATATTTCATCTTGCAGGCCAATTATCATAAGGGAACTGATACGTAAAATTGCCGAATTCTCAATTATGCTCTGCTTTCTTCAACTCATTTCCATTTTGACCATGAAACTCTGTGCCACCCTAAAACAATTCATCGGTTGCAGTAAAATGAAATTCTACGACGGCAGGGGGATTTAATGCAGGAATAAAATTCCTGGCTCAGTTGTTTGCTCTGAAGGATTAAAAAAAGTATATATATGAAGTACTTTTTATAAAGTACCAGAAGAGCAGGCAATTTTTGCTGATTTTTATATTTCTATATCTTCACAGGATCACAGGTTGCAAGGGACCACAGTGGGTGGTGTTCACCACACAGCCCTTCCCAGAAGGATTCGCTGGTTGGTTTGGATTTGCAAGGAAAGCTCTGCCATTTGGTTACCTGGTGGACAAGACACCTTTAGAAACTTCAGATAGCAGCCGCCCTAAAATCTTGCTGTTTCAAAGGAGGTGAAACACAACAACAGTGTGAGCAGAACCACCGGGCTTATTCCTGACACCTCCTGGTGGCAAAGGGCAGCCGGGCTTCTCCTCCTCAGCCAGCATTCCCAAATGCGCGACACTTCTTCCTTTCCCCCTAAGCCCTCTCCTTCCCTCTCCCCCTCTGTGCCTACCCTTCTCACGCCTCCTCTTTACCCACCAACTCTGCTGCGCCTGAGACAATTTCCACTGCCTTGTGTCCTTCCCCAGTGGCCTTGTTATCTTCTTCCCATCCTCCTCCTCTAGCCTTGCTGTGTTCAGCTGGTCTTCCACTGGGAATCTGCACTTTGCACCCAGAAAAGGTGGATAACATTTACAAAAGGATATAAATAACTCCTGTGCTAAAGCTTTATTGATTTTCAATGGGATTTTGGAACCTTGTGGTTTTGTCTCCTTTTAATTTTTTTTTATCTCCCTTTTTTTTTTTTTTACTCCCTACATCACCACACACACTTACACTGACACAGTGGATTTCCACAGGGGATAAGATATAGGCTGTTAGTGTAAATGCCATATAGGCCAAGTTATGGATCTGATCTGCACTGGAAGCTGCCATAACACAGAGGATGAAAGGAACTTGGCCAATAAAGGACCAGGACATCATTACAAAATCTGCATTTACAGGAAATCCCTTTACTGAAGCACTATATGCTATCACTGGATATAGGAAAAAATTGAGTTTTTCCGCCCAAAACCGTGCAAAAATACTACTTCATCAGGGCTGGAAATGGATATATTATCTGCTGCTAACTGTAAATGTTTACGGAAAAAATTGCCTAAATTTTTTGGTAAAAACTGCACGTGGCAATCATGATTTTCTATTTCCGTATTATTCGACACCAAAAAAAATGATTAAATCCCTCAATAAAGCTACTGACAAGAGGGTCAAGTTTCTTTAAGAACACACAAAAAAATCTGTACTCATAACACAGGCAGAGCTCCTGCTTTCTCCTCCCTTAAACATTTCTTCAGAGCTCTCACCAATCTTCAGCCCTTGGAAAAGGGGACCATTCTCTCAACATTTAGAAATCTTGCCAGTTTTTTCTTTATCCTTGCTCTGCTCTTCATCTTCCCTTCCCCAAGAAACTTTGACCACCACAGGTGTCCGAGACAAACCCCACACTCAACCTGAAGAAGAAAAGAAGCGAGTTCTGTTCAGCTTCATCCGAAATTGAAACCTGCCCCTGCATTTCGCAGCCCTCAGCTCCTGCAGCACTAATAACACAGCAGCTAACCCGGGTGGAAAGAACACGAGAAAGAGAAAAAATCCTTTTTTGCAATTTAGAAAATTACAGGATCTTTTTTCTTTTTTCCAAGCGAGTTTTTTTTAAGAGAACTGGAATTGTTCGAGCGTAATGGAAAGTGACCTCTTTCAGGTGTATAATTTCCTGAAAATCCCTTAAAACAATAGGCTTTTCTCTTCTTCACAAAAGGTACTTATCCCATAATTGGCATGCAGGCATGGAATCAGTATTTGCCAGCGGTAGAAGTTTTCTCAAATAAATTCAGTGTGTCAGGTGCAACCGCGAATCTGTGGGATGATTATTATTTATCTGTTTAGTGCTGACAGAGCCTGTGCCCAGTATCTGCACAGAAACAGCCTCAAAAAGGAAAAATTCTCATTTAGAGAAGGGCCAAAACTGGAAACAGATTTCCAACGTTCCCTCCTCCAAGGGCCGCCTTAAACATTTATTCTCGTCTTTAAATATGCAACTCTGTGCTTCAGTTTCTTATTTATTTATAATAAGAAACTGGTAATATTTAACACACATGTAAGAGCAGAGAGGTTTGAGCTGTAATGCAGCACTGTGACCTTCAGCTGCAAGGAACTATGGAAAAACAACAAATTAACATTCTTTGCTGTACTCTCCTGCTTTCTGCTCCTGTTTAGTCCGTGCTCATGTGCTTTATAGAGAATTGAAGTTTATTCATACAAAAGAGCCCATAATGGAGAAAATCAAAGCTTCACTTACTAAAACTTACTTTGATGTCACTACATTTTCCTTCCATTAACCTTCCAGCTGCCATGGATGTTCTGCCTACATGCATTCATTTGTCCAGCAAAGTGGAAAATTACTGGCAGGAGAACACCAAAGAAAGAAAACATCAGATGAGATAAAAAGAGAAGATTTATGAAAACCTGCTCCCTAGCTCCATGCACTAAAGTACTATAAACTGAAAATTTTGCAAATTAGAGTGTTGAATTATGGCTCTCAACTTCCACATCAGCAAAAGCCATCACACCTGTAGAGTTAAAATTCTTGGAAACTGAAGCTGACAGATCATGCCCAGCATTAGAGGTGACCACACGAGGCACAGCACACTTCAAATAGAGTTGGCTTTTAATTCTGATGCCTGTTATGGAGTCAGAGGTGGGAAAAATAAAAATCATGGAGACACAAAACAATGACGAGACTGTAATGCTCTTTCTGGGATTTACAGCGGGATCCAGCTTTGCCCAATGGCATTTGCTTTGCTCCTCAGGTCCCGCCCAAGCTCTGCAGCCCTCTCTGGTGGGTGCTGCGCCCTGTGGGACACCTCAGCTCCACCTCAGTCATCGGGAAATTCAGCGTCAGCTCCGAGGACGGTGGTTCCAGCTGCTTCTTTAACTAACACAGCCCAACAAATCAAAGTCCTACCTGCACCCTCAGCTCTGCCTCAGCGAATCAGAGTGATGCAATTGCAAGCCCTGGCTGCAGCTCCGTTTTTTCCTAGGGGAGATGGAGCACTCGTCGGCGCGCTTGGCTTTTCAGGCTTGTTGCCTGCCCTGCTCAGCGGGCTGCCCTTTAACATGCTCCATCTGGCAGATCGGTGCTGACACCCTTCCCCCTCTCCGTGCTGGTAGGCTTGTGATGGCAGGCTTTGGGACGCCCTGCCTCCCATCGCTCGCCTCGAGCCAGCAGAAGAGCGGCCTGCTACTCCCTATTAATTTTCCAGTAGGGACAAACATCTTGGGGCTCCCTTCCGAGCGCATTCGGCTGCTCATGAGCTGCTCCTGCCTCACACGAAAATTAACTGTGCCTCTGTTAGGCTTTTTAAACTAGCTTCAACACAGGTTTTTCTCTGGGTGCCTCAGGTCTGCTCCCGTCCCAATCCACCTTCCCAATTCTTTCCAGGCACTGCACAGGAGACAGTCAACCACGGGTGGGGATGGGGACACGAAACTAACCCATTTCATCCGCTATGTCTGCACCCCTACAACTCCATCCTTCTGCTTGGGATATTTTTTTTCTCCTTTCCAACTATTCCGTAGATTAAAAATAGATTTACTTCCTAAGCCACATCCATCTCCCATTTTTCCTTCTTAGTGTCTCTCCAGGGCTTTCCTGTTAGAGCTCGCTGGCTCCATTTGCTTGTTTCCCATTAAGCAGGCATCACTCACCGTTTGAACATTCTGTGATCCTTCTAGAACCAGGAATTATTTTCCTTCCTATTACAGATGAAGAGACACCAAATCATACCAGGTTTTACTGGACAAAAACACAACGAAGGACTGAACGAGCAGTTCACAGATTGCAATCCAAACCCTCCTGAGCAAGTCCAGACTCCTTGCATTCACCAGAACCACTTCACAAAGTGAGGGCGGGCATGGAAAGGCATCAAAACAGATGACAAAAAGTCAACACAAATCTCTGGGACACAAAATGGAGTGAAAGGCAACAAGCACAGAGTGAGTTTCAGACTCCTCGCCTGGCAATTTCTCCAGATGACAAGGGGGGAATAACTGGAAGTTTGCTTCAATTCTTTCTTCAGCCATAATAAAAAGCTTTGGAGAACAGTCAAGAGCTGTGACAGGGTAGAAATAAAAGATGGTGCAAGGCCAATGTTCACCTCAGAGTGAACGAAAGTGCAAGCAGCCCCACAAAATCTCTCTGTTCACTGTAACAAAAGTCATCATTGGTGATTTACAAGGGCATCATGTTTGCTGCTGAAAGCACAGATTTGAAGAACTGGATGTTCAATATTTGGGTTCAGCTGTTTCGGGTACGACCTGCCCTAGTGGTAACGAATGAAATAAAAATAAAGCCTTCCCCTTCAGCCTGGCAGAGCCAGCCCCGACTTTAATTTGCCACAGAAACCTTTGATGAGTATGAAAGTGTTTCCCTCCAATATCTTCGAAGGACAGCACGCTGCCTAATGAGCTGGAGGTCTCAAACCCACAGGCACCACGGTAATTACAAAGGGGTATTTAATTATCTAACCCTGGCATCTAAAGAATTAACAAACCTTGATAATGAAAGGAAGGCAGAGAGGAAAGAGGAAATCATTGTCTAATCCACAAAATGCTGGGAGAATCACTATAGAGACAGATTTCAATAGATACATATCTGGTATTTCTAAAAGCTTACTGTGTACTAAAATGCCAGATGTTCACACATTATGGTTGTTATTACTGTTAACAGCATTAATTGGGAGAGAGAGGAAGTTAATCCAATTTAATTCCAAAAACTAAGCAGAGAAATATGAGAAAACAAATGGGTGTCTGTAACAAAGACAGATACCCAACACTTTGGCAACCTGCACATTTCCTACACTGCTGGCACAGCCATTCCAGAAATGGCCAAACAAGAGAAACGTCCATCTCTAGGAACTATTCCATTTACATTTGTTCACCAGACAGAACAGCAAAATAGATAAAATAAAACAACTCTTGATGTTTGGGGTTCTGGCTGGCAATGACAGAGCTCTGTGCATACCTCAGCACTGCTTCACTTGTGTTATTTCTTTCCTTTGCAGAGAAACTTTTGCCTTCTCCGTGGCAGAAAGCCACTGGTTATTTGAATTTCAGCGCTCTGTCAAAAATAAAAGGCACCATTACATGTAGACCGTGTCTCCTTGCAAATGTATGCAAATGCATGTGTATAACAAAGCAATTTACATCTGCCCAAAGCCTCAAAGTGAGTGTATTTGCTTTGATCAAAGCTTAAAATGGGATTTATCTGTAGGGCATAAAAACAATGTTTGCCTTAAAGAAAACAGCATTGGCTTTAGATCGCTGCAATGAGGCTGTTCTGTTCATTGTGTCACTGCTGTTTGTAATGCTGCTAAGGTTGTGTGAGCATTTCCCTATAATCCTCTGCATCCAGAAGCTTACAGCTTGCCAGTGAAATGTCTCTCCCACTCACACTTAGTGTGTAGGACATTAATCTATCTGCTAGCCTTTTATTTCCTCACCAAATTATTTTTAAAAAGCCCCAAACCCATGTATTTCTTCATAAATTGTATTTTGTTGTTAACATTCACCGCAGTATTTGCGAGAAGCGAGCTGAATTATCTCAAGATGTTTTAAACCAAAA